>JAHWFO010115767.1:840454-860119 GCA_023313115.1 Rhysida immarginata
TTTATTGTTTACGTTTTCTTTTGCATTTTGTTATTTCTTGCCTGTTTAATTTATTTTCTGTAAATCCTCTTGTCCTCAGACAACCGGATAAGTTCTCCTTTCGGTCAGCGTAAACGCACACCATCCTTTGTATATTTTCCTTTTGTATAATTCAAAAATTAGCGTTCACTCTCATATATTTCAAAAATCTGTGCTTATTCTTTTTATTCTATTGGCAATTATATCCTCTTTAATTCTTTTGTATCCTATTGGTTCATGTATTTGCATAAATTGTACCACTGTTCTGTAATATAAAGGCTTGCAAGCCTCTTGCTGTATACATCACTGACAAAGCCGGGAATAAATGGCGAAACTACTTGGAACTCCTGATGTCCCTCTGTTATACAGTAAGGCCACCACCTGTTGAATCAATAGGAACCCCATTGAAAACCTTTGGGGTGTAATGGTTAGGGATGTTTACAAGAATGGAAAGCAGTACTCATCAGTTGCTGAATTGCAACAATCCATTCAACAAGTTTGGGAAAGCATTCCTCAAAAAACGTACCAATCCCTCATATAATCCATGAGATATCGTGTATTTGATATAATTCATCTAAATGGACAATTCATTGGATGTTTAAATTGCTACCAAAAAAAAAAATAAATACTTTAAAAAATCAGGTAATTTTTTATAAGTTGCTAATATTCTGATCCAGGTGGTTTTAGAAAGTATCTAATAAATACTGAATTAATAATCAGAACATGAGAATATTCTGTTAAATTGTTTCCTATGTCATTATAGGTTACTATAAATTTTGATAAATTTTTATTTTTTATTTTCAATGACAACAGAATAACTTGAACTTTTTGTCAGTTGCTAATTATTTGGTCCGCACCTTAATTGTTGGGATCATCGCACATTGACTAAATACATAAATTCAATAAATATTCAATTAATTAATAACGCATAAAGGCAATACAAAGCACATAATAGTATTCATTAATTATATATTGCTGTAGTTAAGTTAATAGTTGATTTTCTAATTGTTGTGGTAATGCAAGTGTATCTCGAGATGACTTTGCTTAAAAAAGAAATCGCAATGTATATGCAGTTGGAATTTTTGTCTTCATGTAATAAAAATGATTGTGTTCAATTTTAAAATTGATTGAACTTAATTAATGAGTCCATGCACAACAACTGGTAGCAGAGCGTGGTTACCTGGTTCCAGAAGTTCCCTGGATAAGCCTGAATATCTAGCTGCAATGACTGTGAGTAATTAAAAGAGGACTATTCAGTTGATGAAAGATGACTGAGGCATTTGGATTTGCTCGCATAGAACCGCTGACGATCAAGAACTATGGCGTCTGGAGCATGAAAATCATTGCATATCTAAAAGGTAAACACTTCCATGATATTTTGATACAAGAAGAGCCCCCAAGAGGAGAATCCGATGGGAAGGAAATTATTTGGAATGAATGGAGCAGGAAAAAATGAAGAAGTCTATGCAATTATCATTTTATCTCTTTCGAATGATGAAGCAATGACGGTAAAGGGAAAAGCTATGAGAAAAGTTGAAAAAGAGATATGAAGATGTGGAAACCCATCGTAGAACACAGCTGAATATTGAACTCGCCCGAATGGAGAAATCAGAGCGTGAATCAGTTGATGAATATTTATCGAGAGCTCAGATGTTATGTTATCAAGTGAAATTCAAGAAATTGGTGGCAAAATTGATGAAAATGAGCTGATTGGTTACATCATAGAAGGCCTACCCAAGAAATACAGTAAGGCAGCAACGACTATTTTTTCCAACCCTAGCATCACATATGACGTAATGCGAGAGAATTTACTTCGTTTTGAGAGAAAATATGACACAAAAGAAATGGATGTAAAAGCTTACCAGGCAAGAAAATCACACAAAAAGATCAGATGTCATACTTGCAGAAAAATCGATCATTTATCCCGAACCTGATAGTTTAAGAAAAAGAAATACAACATGTATGAGGAAAGGAGACAAGGTGACAGAAGTTCAAAAACTAATCGTTATAAAGAGGATTATTAAGATAGCAACAGACAAGAAATGAATCAAAGATATAATCGAAGTAAAAGGAATTACAATGAATACTCAAGCACAACAGAAGAAAAGGCAACGTGGAACTGGGCAGCATCGAAAAACGAAAATCTCGAAGAAAATTAAGACACCATTTGGATGTTGGATTCTGCATGTTCTTCCCACATGACGTCTCGAAAGAATTTAATCAGTGATATGATGTCAGAAGGTATTACGATCGCAACGGCTGACGATAAACGAACTATTCGAGCGGAAGCCAGAGGAATAGTGAAAGCAGTTTCAAAGATTAATGAAAACACTCATGTGAAATTAAAAGTAAATGAAGTATTGTACGTTCCCGATTTGCGATGTAACTTACTGTCCGTGCCAAAGCTTGTGAGTCATGGAAAAGAGGTCATCCTAAATGAAGACAGAGCCAGAATTACTGAGAAGAACACCAGAGCTTTGATAGCTGAAGGTAAAGTAGAAGACGATGCTTTCATTATATATTTAATAAAGTAAGAAATGAATTAGAAATGGAACCGTGCTTAAAGACTAAAGAATCTAACACAATGCTATGGCATAAACGATTGGGGCATGTTAACCATAATTATCTAAATTTAATGTTCAATAAGCAGCTCGTAATAGGCTTGAACAAGTTACATGGAAAAGAAGAAAAGTGTGAGATTGTGCAAGAGCTAAAATAACAAGAACTCCATTTATAGAAGTAAAAGAATCAACTGTATCGAGGATACTGGAACTGTCGTGTCGGCAAACAACAACTAATTGTTGTCGCGCACGATATTCATATTTGTTGTGGCGTTTGTTATTGTCATTGTCATTTCGTCCTCTTTATTGTCGAGATGAACGCTTTGCGTCTCTGGATTCCATTGCGAACCACTGCTAATGATGTGATGTTTACTTCGTCCACGATCGCAGTCGATGATCGAATGGGAGCTCATGGAAACGCTACCTTAATAATCGTAGCGATAAGTCATATACGCCTCCCACTTCACCGAGTCCCGCATACATAAGAGAAATCTTTGGTGGGACAGCAAGAACGTTATCCCATCATGGAATACCCAGCTACACGACGAGAACGCCAAAGAGTGTGAGATGAAGCAGTATTCCATAATCAAGTGACAATTTCATCGGAAATTATGAACCCAAAGCCACCAGAGAACGCCGATTCCCATCACCAACTGTAAGGAGAAAAAAAGAACGCCGTTCTCAACACAGACTCCAAGGACAATCGGTGAAGCCAGAACAAAAAAGTTATAGAAAACAGAGACTTGACTAAGCTTGACGGAAAAATGAATCCACTATGGCAGTTCCACCAGAACTAATGCAGGAGTTGTCCAAAATGATAGCTTCTGCATTACATGTTGTAACCGACACGGCCGTAGCACAGCTGGCAACGGCGACCACCGCTCCTGGAGCGGAGCGTGCTCCGGAACTCGCTTCTCCATGACCTCCCCCATTTACAATGCCGCCGTATCGGATGGACGATGAGAATATTTTTGGTTTGAATATTCCCAAATTGGGGAATAGCTTTAATTGGTTTGAATGGGTGCTATAGCTCTTCAATATTCCCCCTGCCCAATATGCCGCCTATGCTCGAGTACATATGGGGGCAGAGCTGAACGGTGTGCTGAAAATGTTAGCCAGTTCCAAAGAATCAGAGACCAATACATATGACGACCTTAAAACGATCTCGACAAGCCATTTTGATCGTCCTCGCAACTAGTATGTGGAAAGCGTAAAATTCAGAACGGTGATCCAGAGCCCAGATTAATCAGTGGCCCAGTACACACTCCGATTGCAGAAGAGTGCTGCCCATTGTCAGTACAAGGACTTCCTCGACCGTATGCTTATTGAGCAGTTCTTACACGGCCTTCGCTCTCCCGAGACGCGACACGAGATCATCATGAAGCAACCAGATGAATTTGATAAAGCGTACGCCATCACTTAAAGTTTAGAAGCCACCTAGGCCATTGGAAAAGCAGTGAGCTAGCCAATCACAGAGGTCACCAATAAACTTGGTTACGAAGTCTCCAACCACAAAATCGAACCATCGTGGGAGAAACCGCCAGAAACAACTCCCAAGCCGCCGAGCGAATGCGAGCAACGAGCGCCACCGTTCCACAGCCAGTCACCACTCAACCAACGGAAATAAAACTGTTCAGAAGAAACCATGTGACAGGAATGGCGGTCTACACTGATACAAAATGAAGGGATACAAAATGGTTTGATGAATGTGAAAAACCTTCGGAAAATAATAACGAAATTTGAAGAAACAGGATCATTGTCAGTTCGTGCTGGTAAAGGAAGAAAACTCTTGTCTGCAGACGCATTAGAGGTGGTTTTGCTTTCGGTAGAAGAGGACGGAGCTGTAAATTCCCATGGTAGCACTTGTGTCCGGCATGTACCGCACGTGTTGGATAGGCCATGTTCAGCTGTCCATAAGATCATGCGGAATATCTTCCAATATTATCTACAAACTTTCACTTGTATAGCAGGTGCTTCCACACTTAAGTGACGATCGACTCCAGTTCTCATTTCAGTTTCTTGCTCGCGTTGAAGTCGATGCAGAATGGCCATGGAATATCCTCTGGGCAGACTAAGCACATTTTCACTTAAACGACGCAGTGTATACAAACAACTGCCGCATTTGGGAACCAGAAAATCGACAACTATTGTACAGGCTAAGGGTCCCGAACTAAATGAAAGAAAACATAATTTTTTAGGCAAATACATAACAAATTTATTGTGTGGTGGTACGGAACCCTCAGTGCACGAGTCCGACTCGCACTTGCTCGTTTTTTTTTAATTTAAAAAAAAATTAAATGTTACGTAATGCGTTGCTTGACCCCCCCCCCTCCTCCATCCCCTGTAACGCACCGTAACGTTTTGCACGACCCCCCCTCTTCCCTCCCACACTGTGTTACATAATACTTGAACGACCCCAAAGATATTCACAAGTTCACTTGGTCGGCAAGGGGATACTGATCGATCATCGACTATATCATCACTTATCACATATTAGCCAAGAATATAGCTGGTGCGAGAGTATATCGAGGAGCGTTGATTGAATCAGATCACTTCTTCTTGGCTGCCAAACTGATGCTGCCCGAAGCAAGACAGCCTCCATGAAAACATCAGAGTACCTGCAAACAAGCAGAGAAGAGATTTAAGTGTGAACTGCTGCAGCAGGAGAATATCACACAGTTATATCAATTAAGACTAGCACTCATAGCAACTGAATCGTTCCTAACGATGACAGTGAAGTGGAATGGTCCAATATCACGACGGCCATACGCAACGCTGCAGGAAGCACTCGGCATCAAACCAAGGCGGAGGTGGAAAGGACTGCAAACATGGGACGAAGAGATAGGAAGGATGACCCGAGAGAAGAAGTAAGCTTACCTGAGAGGTAGCAGCAGCTGTTGAGTGCAGACACAACAAACAGCAGAAGTGGAAGGCTCTTCAGTAACCATGGCTTCACAACCAGTTTGGTTTCCTCCATTATTGGTTGTACTGTCTTCAGTATTCTGTGTAGTAGGCTCTGTATCTTGCATCTGGTGGTTTGCTTCTTCCTGCTGTGTTGTTTGTACGCTTTCTATTATGTTTTCGAGTTCTTCCTCAGTCTATATGTCTTGCAAAACGTCACGGGGTAGGGAAGACGTTGCGAGGCCAACTTTAGCTTTGCAGCCAAACAGAGCTTCATAAGGCATTCTCTTAATCCCAGAATGAAAGGCCCCGTTCTTCATAAGTTGGACGAATCGTAAAAAGGCCCTGTTCTTCCAGTGGTAAGTTTTTTCATCTTGCATCCAAGCACATAGCATGTTTTCGATGTCTTGATTAGCTCTTTCGACACTGCCTTGGCTTCGTGAGTGGCGCGGTTTACCATGGACAATCTTCAACTTGGGCCAGTACTCCTTCAGGCTGTTCACCACATTGCTGGTAAATTCCCTGCCATTATCGGACTGTAAAATCGATGGAGCTCCAAGCAACGTAAATATGTCCACGAGTGTGTAAGCTACCTCTTCCACCCTCTTTGATGTCAGAGCCCTCAGAACCACAAACTTTGTGAGATGATCTTGATACACCATTATAAATTTGTACTCTCTGTCAGGATGGGACTGAAAATCGATAAGATCGATCTGACCACAGGAGTTGAATTCAGAAAAAATCATAGGCTTCACCACAACACCCTTTTTGACACCTTTTTGTTTCTTCTGGCACGGCTCACAAAGGTGGAGGTACAGTTCAATATCAGTACGAGTAATGTTCTTATACTGGTGTGAAAGTTCTTTCAACATTCTGTCCTGTCCTCCATGTCCAATAGCCAAATGAGCCTCATGAAGTATGTCAAATAATTCAGAATCCGTGACATACAGAACTGAATAGCACTGACGCCTTCTTTAACAGGATAGATCAACTTACTTTTGTTCTCTACCGCCATTACATCATAGCGTTTCAGCAGCCAATAGTCTCGTGGCTCCTTCTGAGTGGTCGCCTGAACCTTTTTCACATCATCCATTAATTTTTGGTAACTGGTTTCTGTTAGAGAAACGCGGTTTTTAGCAGTATTGGCTCCTACTTGAGAAAGTTTATCATAGAGCTGCCGTTGCATGTAACCATGCCATGATTCCTGCTAGGACACTACGCTCTGATCTTCTGACATCTCAGCAGCTATCTTGGGGAGAGTTGCTTAAGTTGGGACATTTTCAAGAAAATATTTTTTATAACCACATGATATTAAAAAAAGACGCAGTAATTTATGAGTCATTAACAGAAGCTTTTAATACAATACAGGATCAATTATGGAGGCAAGCGTCTTTGGCGGGTGCACGAAGCACGTGTGTCGCTATCGCCACGCCACCGCCAAGCAAAGAATCAAGCATGTATGGCAGGATATTGTATACTTCGCCGGCTCGCTCTTCGGCATTGTATAGAATCCCTAGGAAATGTGTGAAATATAAACCATTTCATACTATGCCTATAAACTTCAGGCATTCTATATAATTCCTAGGCATTCTATACAATGCCGGATTTCACACATAGCCAGTAACATATACTCTCTTTGAAACTTTATAACTCAGCAACGAAATGATACAGAAATATAAGGTTTCTTGTATTTTATTCCTTAAACTTCCTTAAACCCGTAAATGTTCAAAATCTCCATCTTCACCACAGTACACGCTCAACACCGACGTCGAACAGAGCAACATACGGACTGGATTCTAGCTAATGGAATATCATTGATGGAATGTTCCATCTGAATTCCGTCAGTGTTTGTGGGTTTGTGACGTACAACATGTTCTTTAAAGTTATCCAAAGTTAGAAGTCGAGAGAGGTTAAATCGGGAGATCGAGGCAGGAAATCCGTAGCACTTCCTCGTTGTCCTATCCATCTGTGATTGAATGTTTGATCGAGTAAAGTTCTCGCATTAACATAAAGGTGAGGTGGAGCCCCGTCTTGTTGGAAGTAAACCTCATTTCCATTCTCGAAGAGATCATTAACACATGGAATCATGAGTTCCAACATTTGCAGTAAGTCAGACCTGTGACAGTACGTTCGAAAAAGTATGACCCAATTAATCCCCTCGAGGACAGATCACGTCACACAATGCTTTTCCAACGCCATCTGGATCATGCATAACTAACATTATATTTCTATCTCATTATATTGCTGAGTTATAACATTTCAAAGAGTGTATATATCAATTTGGGACACTTTGTATACGACAACTATTTGAGAAACATACCGAATTCCAGAAACCGATACGCTGTATTCATTGATCTCGAAAAAGCCTACGATTAAGTCGACCGGAATAGATTGACAGCCCGACAATTGGGTGGATGACAATTCAGTGGAGCAACAATTCGGTGGACATCAATTGGGTGAACACGACAATACGGTGGACGTCAATTGGGTGGATGCGACAATTCGGTAGACGCGACAATTTGGTGAACATCAATTCGGTGGATATGAAGCAGGTACTGAAAGATTGAAGTATTCTTTGCTGGGACCACGCTTAAAAGAAGACACCTTGGATGAAAGGAATGAAGACGGAAGGACTTTTTTTTTTTTAATGTCACTGCACGGCAGCGGCAGCCGCGGCAGGGGGGACAGTAGCCGCGGCAGGGTGGGGGGGGGGGCAACAGATGGATCAATGTCGTCTTCATCAAATGGGTCTTTCTCTTCGTGAAAAAATTCGTTTTTAAATTTTTTATAACAATTTAAATACCTTTGCAAGGTGAGATTATAGAGTTTAGCTTTGGTTCTATCGTCCAGATCATTCCTCTCTAAAATAATTTTCATTTCATTGTCTAATGCAGACAACGGCTTTTCGAGCGGATGAGGAAGCGTTTGAGGTAAGAGGTCAATTTTTTCGTACATTATTATCGCGTAGACAGTCTGCCCAATAAGCCTATTAACGGAGGAAGGAGAGCTGTGAAAAATCCACCACCCTTTTGGTTAATGAGATTCGTTTTTCTTTTGTGTGAATACTTTTTCGATGCCAAACACTTTACGACTTCTCGATACCACTTCAGTTTGTGCATTTATGCGCTCGTTAACGATATTCGTCCTTTTAATATATTGAGACAACATTCGGAAAGGACATTTAAAATATCAGGACATAAGAAGAGTGATTTTTTTAACGTGATTTTTAATACTTTTACCAGCTAACAGTTGTAAAATGGGAAAATAAGCTTTTACTTTTTTTGACATCCCCCCCCCCCCCTCCTTTATAGTCTCTTTTCAAATAAACATGTGAATGAGTGTCAAAAATGTTGCTTCTGAACTTTAAGCGTTCGTCTGCGTTAGGTCTTAGATCCACGAGCAAATGAGAGAAAGGTTTACAAGTGCAATCTTTATATATATTTAATAAGTATTAAGCACCCACCCCTATTTGATTACCCAAAACTTTCAGATGATTGACATCACAGCACGCACTCATTATAACGAAGATTTGACAGTTCAAACTGACTGTGCGCAAATTTTTTTCGAACACATTATGACACAATAAAACTTGTATTAAATTTTTATGATGTCCATCTTTGATCACAATATTCATTAAATCTTTAGAATTTATATTGCGAACTACGTCATTCAGAATTACCAACGTCAATGGTTGGAGAGTGTCATAAATTTCGATATTGAAATTTCTGATAAACGTGATAGGAATTGGAGAATCATGTCGGAGTCGATCATAAGCAGGCTCATCTTCAGAGTAAATAAAGACGCACTGCTTCGGCGCAGGATTACACAGTTCCAACGATCGCATTATGAACTTCTCAGTAAACGAGGTCTTGCCGGAGTTTGTAGCTCCACAGATTAAAAAATTCGATGGAAAAGTAAATCTTGCATCCGTGATCGTTGTACTAGCATAAACCGACTGAAACTACGCTCACAAAAACTATCGTTATTATCAAGTGCGAGTCGAGATTATAAAAAATAAAGAATAAAAAGATTTTTTTTTAAATGTTTATATTATCACTTACAGAATATACATGATTATATATTTTTCCCAAAAAAATCATTATTAAAAATCATTTATGAGCAAAATTTGTGTAACCTTTAATTGTTATTCGGTTCTTCTATTTTATCATTAACGAATTGAATAGAGTCCAAAATGACGCGAAATTGCGAATCATCCAATAAAATGCTCTTTGTTCCATCAGATTTTTCCATCTTAATCATCATGGTCCCATTTTCGTCAACAGAAAACACAATGAGTTTGTTACTTTCATACAAATAACATGGACTCGTTTCCATCCCAAATTGTTGTAAAATGGATTCTAGTCGAGCTGAAAATGCTTTCCATTCGTTCAGTGACAGAGCAATGCCGGACTGCGTTGGAACATATTTACGTGACAAGAGCTCATATTGTCGAAAGTGAATTAAGGTATGGTGATTAAATCGAATGACAACCAAAAATATACAGTTTCCCATCGGAACTGAATTTTCTGGCATTAATGGCAGAGGCTCACGTGAAAAATATGCTTGCGAAGTCATTATTTTTTCCTCGTGCGAATAAAACTAAAAGAATATATAAAAAGGAAGAGAAAAAAAAATATGCAATCTTCCTTTTTTTTTTTTTTTTTTTTGTTTGTCGTTCTCTCATAAAATTCTCGAAAACTTTTTTTTTTTAAAGTTATATAAAAAGTTAAATAATAATAAAATAAAAAACAGAAAACCGTGAAAGTGTTTGCAGATTTCTTTTCTTTGATCAAAAGCTATTGTCTGAAAAAACGTTATTTCTTACAAGTATATATACTTAAAAATTAAAAAAAAATTATTTAAGATACCCAATGGCGTAACTACATTAACAACAAAACTCCCCAGAGTGATTATTTATTCTTTATAATTTTTTTGTAAACCATCCCACCCATGTGTTCATTCTCCCTTGGCCTAGATAAATTGCGTTCACCTTGTAATGGTGTCATCTCCTCAGGGTCCTTCTCTTTATTGCTCTCTCATTTCCCTCATGCCCAGACAGTAGACAAAAAGCAGAAATAATAGCTGATTTGGGTTTTAACAAAAGGATGAATATTTTCAAGAGTGTCTTTTATAACATGTGAGTATTTTTAAAAGAATTCCATCTTATAAAAAACGATATTTAGTATTAGTGAAATGTCTTCCTTCTCTCTCTCTTTTAGCTCACCTTGGCATTTTAAGGGAGTAATTTGAGAAGATGCATTCCTGTAATTAAGTTTTATTTTATTTATTTATTTATTTACTACCGTCGATTGTTTTCTTTTCTGTTATTTCTAAAAAACGAATTTAAGCATTAAAAAGTTTGTTTTCTTTTTAAATAATTTCTAGCAGAGTTATTGCTGTGTTTCATCAGAGAACAATTACAAATTTTATAATAGCAATGTTATAAAACACTTATTTATATAAAGATTTGAAAGAAAAAAACATTCTTCCATATTCTTATTTCAAATAAATTTTATTCTTTTTTTTGGGCGGGGAAGGAAAAAAAACAGGTGAATCTGTATAATAAAAATAAAAATGAATCTTTGGGGAGGTTTGTATTATATTTTTTTTCATTTCACCTCAATTCTTTTTCTTTTCATTCCTACATACAATAAGTTTTCAAAAAGTAATATATATAATTTTGAGTCAAAAAACACATGCCGAGAGTTGTCAGTATTCTCTTCAAATGAAAAAACAAAACAAAAAACGACTGCTTTTCTAGTATCCTCATAAATACCTATCTTGCATGATAACAGTGTAAACACCTTTGTTTGTTTTCTTTTCTTCTTCATAACTAATTTATTTTGCACTCTTATTTTTCACATAATTGTCCGAAACCATCTTTCCAAGCATCGTACAAGGAATAAAAGTCATCTACTCAATGAAAACGTTGATCTAAATGCGTATCACCATTTATAAATCGTAAAGCAAAATAATTTATGTATAAACAGTTAGGAGACCATCGCATGTGCTCTTCAATGGCATTGCTCCATTACACCACATGTGTAAACCTTTGTGACAATATTGACAAACTGTAATATCACTACATCCAGTGTAAACAAATCCAGAACGAGATAAATGACGGACATTGATGAAATCATGCGGCCAATTGAGGTACGTGATTAATCTTTGCATATATTCCTCGATAAGCCTTAAATGTTTTGGCAACCAAAACGAGACCGTTGTTGCATTGATCATCGCGTAACATAAGTCGAATTTGATCAATAAAAATTAAAGCACCACTCTCTTATAATCTTTTCTTTTTTATCTCCATTTAAAAAAAAAAAAAAAAAAAAAAAAAAAAAACCAAATTCAAAATAAGAATTTTTTTTTTTTTTTTAAATAATGACACTTTTGCAACTGGTTATTAATTAATTGTTGCAATGATAAAAATTCATTTAAATTATGAAAAAATTCGCTGGGGGAAAAATAAAATAAATAAATAAAAATAAAATAAAACAGATGGAGCGCCATCTAGTGACAGAAAACCTAACCAAAAACGTCATCTAATAGTTATGATTAAAAAAAAAAAAAAAAAAAAATAAGAGTTGCTAATAAAATGTTCAAGCGTAATTACAAGTAATTAATACGAACATCATTAATTGATCTCATTTAAACCTGTAATTGTATCGATTGATTGGTAATATTCATCGAAAAATCATATTTTTCATAAATATTTATCTTTGAGAAAAAAAAAGGGTTGAGCACCATCTAGTGACAGAAAACGTAACTAAAAACGTCATCTAATCGTACTATGATAAAAAAAGAGTTGCTAATTAAATATTCAAGCCTAAGATTGGTTTTATTGATAGATTTTATTGATTATTGACAGCACATCGATTTTGAAGATGATGGATGTGACTGAATACGAAACTAAAATCATCATCTAATCATATCGATTTTGAAGATGTGGGGGGGGGGTGACAGAATACGAAACTAAAAACGACATCTAATCATAACTATGATAAAAAAGAGTTGCTAATTAAATATTCATGCCTAATAATATGTAATTAATAGATTAGTTGATTATAATTATCGATAATTCATATTTTTTCATTAATATTTACCAATATCTCATTGTTATTCATGATTTTGATGACAAACTCGATAAATATGCATGAAATCTCATTAAAATTCACGAAACCTCATTAATATTCACGCTGATTGGTTTTATTGGTTATTGACAGCTGATATATTGACAGCTCATCGATTTTGATGGGTGTTCAGCCAACAACACCTAGAGAGAAGGCCTGCGGACCAAAGGTGTATGCATTGTTACATCATCATCAAGCGGCCAAATTTAGGGCTTATTATTGATAGAAATACGATAACAATAGCTGCTTGATGATGATGTAACAATGTATACACCTTTTGGCCGCAGGCCTTCTCTATAGGAGGTGTTGGTTCAGCGGCACAATATATACTACTCACATCCAGCTTTTCCTTTATTGGATGAACACTCAAACAACTTAATTATTTTCAATATTCAACTTTAAATATTACATGGTATTTGTTTCCATTTAGTTAACATGATCAGAATATATCTCCAGTTTCTCTTGGAATGAACAAATTAGGTCAGGCAATTCTGGCTTGATCTATGAATGGTTCCCATCTTTATAATAAGACCTGAGATTAGTTCCTAATGATTTTGGCCATGTCTATTAACAATGCAAAGTACTGTGCAAAAGTGCATTTTCCTACTCATGCACAAACTGTCCAAAAAGCCTTGAATAGGATTGCACTTGCATTCACTCGCAGAACTGTACAGGATTACACAACTCCGCCTCCAAGTGCACGAGAACTTAGCAGGTGCAATTGCAGGTAGTTTGCGTGCGAAATCAATCCAAAATGGGATATGTGTCTGGTGATACAAATCGTGTTTACTCATTAATATTTTCATCGTTTATTGTGTATTTCTTAAATGAAACCGGAGTCAATGATCTAATCAATGTTACATCATTAAATATATATTACTGTTTACGATTATATAAATGACCACATTAAAACATGCGATCATACAACAAAAATCAAAAGCAATGAAATTCGAAACAACTGAAATTGAATCACCGATGACAGTAGCAAAAACTGAATTTTTAAAATTTATAAACCTTTTTACTTTTATGATTCGGTTGAATTTGAAAAAAAACTATCCATTTCAATTTGTAAAGCTCCATTTTCTCCTTAACATAATTCACTTTTTAAACTAGTGACGTACAGATTTACAACATACATGATTGCGGTGTCCAATTATCTCCAAGCACAAAAGCACACAAACAAGCATGAAGGGCCTTTAACAAGTGACTCATGGAGTATAATGTGGTGTTAATAGACATAGGCTTTATAAATGACTACTGGTCAACAAGCGCTATTTTAATAAATCTTGTCACACATCAAGCCTTATGAAAGGCATATTGCTAAAGAGGAAACAAAGAGTAAAAATAGTTGCATATGTGTTTATCAGACTTGTATATTTTCTGAAGCTTAGTAGCATCCACTGTGCATTCAAAAATTTTTGGGATTACACAATAATAATAATAATAATAATAATAATAATAATAATAATAATAATAATAATGTAACAACAACGACAGGGAGAGAACCAGACAGCCAGAATCGGCTGAGAGATTAAACCCCTTGCTGTCCCCCAACGGGCGAAGCCCAAAACGGGGTTAATGAAATACAAAAACAGCAAAATTACAAAGAAGAAGCAACACTAAAAGAAAGAAAAAACTAAAAAAAGACTTGTAAAAAGTTCAAGGTCATAGACATAAACGAACACCAATTAATTAAAAATTTAAATTACATTTAATAAGATAATTACATTAGAAAAATTAATTAATTAATCAACATGCATACGCGGCTACCCTCAAAGGATAAGAATCCAATGACGGAGTTAGAAAAGACAATATCACAAGACTAATTAAAAATTTGAACACTAGGATCGTTAAAAATATCATGTCCATTCTTACTATAATAATAATAATAATAATTTTTTATAATTTGTTTATTTATTTATGTATTTAAAATTCTTTAAAATAAAAATGCAAAAGTTACAAACAAATTACCTCAACAATTCATCTATGTCCCAATTCCCAAAGCCTACTACTATAAGGCTTATATGGGATCACAGGAATAAAAAGTCATTTCATAACCAAAGAACAATAAACTTAATACAAAACAAATCAACATTATACAAAATACAAACAAATCAAAGTCATCTTATTCACAAATAATAATAATAATGATTTTAATGTTAATTCATATAACAAATAATTTTTCCAAATTAATAAAGAATTTTTTAATAATGTATATATTGTTAAACTTAATATCCATATTGGGAGTCTGTTAAAAATCTGTGGAATGTAATATTCTTTTTCTCTTGACCATATAAGTTAAAGATATTTGGTACTATATAATTTAATTGTCTTCTTAAACCATACTGGTTTTCTCTTTTAACTAAATATTTTTTGAAAGAAATTTTTTCTAAAGTAATCAAAAATTCTATCAAATCTGTAATTTTTTGCATTTCTAATTTTTAATAAGTATTTAATAAGCTGTTTTCTTCCAAATGTGTTCCAGCAACCATTAATTTTATAATCTTGCAAGTCTTTTACTTTTGAAAAATGTGCTCCATGATGATAAACCAACAGCCCTTAGTGTTCAGAGGGTTAAGTACGTTACAACTAAACGATTTGCAAGGGTCTTAAGTCTGTGAGAAACCTCACCACCATGTTCGATGATATTCTATGATGGCCACAGTGTCGAAATATGGCTCTGCATCGCAGTTTCCATTCAATAAGATTTCGCCACAGAGACTTCAGTTCGATCTCTGCCCACCCCTCTTCACAGGCTTTCCATAGACCGTCCAACCTACGGGGTCGTCTACTTCCAAGGGTACGTTTCAGCAGTCCAAACCCACGATAATAATACATGGGGGATGCGTCTGGAGATTTCACTGGTATATCTTCAAACAGAATTGAATCTATGCCCATCTCCTGTTCCAGTGTTCGCAAATGGGCGACCGTTGATTTGGGCATATGACTCGCAGCTTTATTCTGATACACCCATACCAAGTTTCAGACGCTTAAACAGTCGGAGATTTTTTATGGATTATAAAATTGCATACCGTTGACTGTGATACCCCTACCTTATTTCGACAGCCCTTTGAGTTTTGGAATTTTCTGCAGAGATGAGACACTTGAACTTTGGCTACAACCTCCGGTGTTCTGCTTGAAGTGGGTCGTTGTCTCAAGGGTCCAGGTTTGTCCAACCCTGCTGGCAATGCAGTTTTTCTGTTTTTATTTAGTACGTTACAGATTCCTGCCTTCGAAATGGTGAGACCTCTGGATTTGCATTGTTTTATAATCATGGAATAGGACCACTTTGCATCAGATAGTGCATTTATATATCCTTCCCAATATCTATCAATTTTTGGCGGCATTCTCGCAGCTAGCGTTTGTACAACGATCAAGAATGATGAAGCGATGTCCCCTTTATAACTCCTCACGATTGCGTAGCCCTGTCAACCACGTGGCTGGAGAATTTGCATATGTAAATCGTTTAATTGTAACGTACTCAACACTCTGTACTCTTGATTCAAAGTGTATATTGTGTATGATATAATAACTTTCTAACTTTTAGGGGGCAGTAAAACGTAAGATAAAACATCAAATATAAAGTTTTGCGTAATTTTGACACCAAATAGATTGGCATCAATATCTAATCCTAAATATTTTGCTTTGAACTTCTTGCATTTTTGGACATTTACATAAACAATTATCCTTCCAATCCTCCATGTTCTACATACACTCCATGTTATGGAAAAAAATTTTTTTGAGTCAAGAAATTATCATACCGTTTATGCGGAATTACAAATTTCATCAAATGTGTTTTTCTTCAGATTTAAACTCGTCTTATTTTTTATCCATTTAATTGTTAAAGCTAAAGTTTTTTGCGTATCTCTTAAAACCTTTTCTTCATTTTTCTGCATAGTTAGTAAAGCAACATCATCTGCAAATATACAGAGTGGTGCCGAGCCGACTGACACATTTCAAATTGTCATAAAAAAGGTATGTAAAACAAATTAAATAAATAACAACACCATTTGATAGATAAAAATATGCCATTTATTCTATAAAAATTCCAAAACTACTTTCTGAAAATAACCTCAGAAAGATGGCCTCAATTTGAATCAATGCATTGTCGCAAGCGTTTTTTTAAAGTTCTTGTCATGTGGCTCCAACGCAATTTTCAAAAATATTTTCAGGAAATTTATAAAATAAATGGGATATTCAGGTCTGTCAATTGGTATTGTTGTTTATTAGTTTAGTTTTGCATACCATTTTTTATGACATTTTGAAATGTGTCAATCAGCTCGGTGCCACCCTGTATAAAACTGCATTAGGGACATAATTGGGTAGATCCTTTATAAAAATGTTAAACATTACTGGATTTCATATTGACCCTTGAGGAATACCATTTGTGATCTCACAAACTGAACTTTCAGAATTGGGTCATTCCACGTCAATTCAGGCAGAAATTTTATAGTTTTGGCATTGGCCTCTCGGATTTTAATGAAGTTGGGTATATTAAATTGCCCTAGAGGATTGCCGTTAGTAATGAATGCCAAATTTTATTAGTTTTTTTTTTTCATTTTTATGGAAGTTATGGATATTTAAATTTTTCGAAATTTGAGTGGGGGCCTTATCTATGAAGTACTGTTACTTCGGTTATATTTTACTTAGAAAGATGTGATTGGTGGCATATGAAAGCTCTTTAACTGTAGATTCTATATGAAATTTTTAAAATTGTATTATGCATGCGCAAATATTTGAATTTTAATAAAAATATTTTATTTATGCAAATTTCTCAAATGGTGGGTATTTTTTTTTTTTTCGTTAAAAAATTATTAATATCTTACACATATTTTCATAAAAACAATACAAAAAATTCAAAACTGTGTTTTGCTCCGTTTTTGAAAACATTAATTTTTAAAGCTTGAGCTCCAAGCAGCGGGAGTCGGGCAGTAGGGACTTGACTACTCGTACAGGGAAGAGAAAGCGTGTAACCTTGGGACCATTCATTTATTTAAGTTTTATTATTTATATAAATAGTATTATTAATTATAATTACACGAAAAAATAAAATCAATAATAGCCTTACAATAATAATTATATCAATAGGAAAAATGTTTCTTAGAACTTCAGATTTTTTTTCAGAAGTCAGAAAAGTATTAAGCACTTGTTAAATAAGAAGATAATTTAGCAAGAAAATATAAATTTGAATTATGATATCGACTTGTTAGTACACTATAACCTACTTATTACGAACTCTCTTAATATAAAATCACGTTTAATATGAAATTATTCTCTGGCCCAACTCCATCGATGTAATTTACATGTAAAATTGCCCCAATAATACGAACATTTTTTATATGAATATACGGTTATTACGAAAAACTTTTGGCAATTTTTTTGTTTAAAACAAGGTAGTTTTTATTTTTATTACGTCAAAATTTTAATACATGTTTCTAAAGCTTACGATACAGTTTCTCGACATCAATTATTTACTGATTTATAAAAGTTTTCCATTGATAATCATATGATCAATTTGATTAAGAATTATTTTGGGGACCGTTATTTGAATTTAAAATGTGCTCTTCAGTGGATTTCAGTTAAAAGTGAATTTGGAGTATTGCAAGGTACTAATTTAAGTACAGTTTTTTATTCTATTTTATCAAGTTCATTGCATGATTTCTCTCTTAATTTTAATCTTTTTATATATATATTGATGATAATTTTCTTATCAAACAATTTACTCATTTGGACATTAATACTGCTCAAAAACAAATTGATCAGGATCTTTACCTGATCAAGAATTGGTACAAAGAAAGGTGTATGAATTTGAATGATGCCAAAACTGTCAAGGTTTCTTTTTTTAATAAGTCCAATGAGGTGCAAGATAATAATGTAATTTGTATCTTGGGTCTTATTTTTGATAACAAAATGAGTTTCAATTCACATATTCAATTTTTAACCAAACGGATTAAGAAATATATTTTTTTGTTTAAAACTTTGGCCAAAACTCTTACTATTCCAGAGATGTGTGTTATTTTTCACACCTACGTTGTTTCTGTTATTAATTATTGTATGGTAGTTTGGTCGAGTACTTAAAATAGTTATCTTTCCCTTTAAAATTGGCTTTTAATACTATTTTAAGAATTGTGCTCAAGCTTAATAAATACGACTCTATTACCTTGGCATGTAATAAATACGATTTACTTAATTTTGATTCTTTGATTCTGTTTAGCCATTTGCGTGAAATTGTGGCATCTATTCGTTTTATAAATCATCCTTTTCATTTTATTAATAATTTTTTTCTCTTTAGTAATGACGTTAGGAAAACTAGAAGATATAAGTTTGAAATTCCTTTTATTCTTTCAAGTTTTCAAAAGAATGTTTTTCCTTTTAAGTATATGAATTATTGGAATGATATTCCTTTGATGTTACGAGCAATATGTTTGATTGTGATAAATTTAAATGTAGACTTTATTGTTCCCATTTTAATCAAAAATTGCATGTTTATGTTTTAAATTATCAAAAGATTAGTTTATGTTTGTGATTTATTATAAGCTGAAGCTTATTATTTCCTGTATTCCTATTTTGGGCAATAATAATAATAATAATAATAATAATAATAATAATAATAATAATTCATTGAAATTGACATTAAGAAAAGACGAATGAAGTTCTTTGGCCATCTCACTAGACTACCAGAAAATAGATTGACAAAGAGGATTCTAGATTATGTGACCTCACTTAAGAATTCAACACCTTGGCTAGAAGAACTTAGAAAAGACCTAAAAGATGCGAACATAAGTGCAGCAGACATTTTGGAAAGAGACATCTTCAGACATAAAACAAACAATTGGAAAGTTACATCAGAGCAACCAAAGCAAAAACAGTACAGACCGAAGTGGTCGGAAGAGCGTAGACAAGCCTTCTCGGAAAGAATGAAAGCCTATAGGAAGAACAAGAAGAGCACGAAGAAAACTTGATTGATTTTGTTTGCTTGACGTCTTCTAAATTGGGAGAATACGCTAATAATAATAATAATAATAATAATAATAATAATAATAATAATAATA
>JAHWFO010115767.1:860129-872842 GCA_023313115.1 Rhysida immarginata
AATAATAATAATAATAATAATAATAATAATAATAATAATAATAATAACATATATCTGATCCAATGATACAGTATTTTTTTTCATAAACACGTCGTAATGTATTGTGACAGTCTACCAATGATGGACAGAAACTCCATATGGTAGACAGAAACTCCGTGTGCAGTTTCGTATTTTTGATGCCAGTGTCCTCTGGCGACAAAAATTACCATTTTCTGAACGAGTCATTTCCACTGCTTTTATTCATGTTCTAAACTGCGTTTTGTGGGTTTCTTTTGTTGTTTTTTTCTCTAAAGGCAAAAAAAAAAATAGGGTTGCTGCAGTCTTTATGGTTGCTCCAATTGTAAAAATTGTCATTTTTAAACTTCCCGATTTTTATAAGCGAATGTCATTACGCGATGATTTTATTAAGTTCAGATTTTTTTATTATGAGAAATTTTTCGTCTGAAAACGATAAAAATATCAAATGAAAATTAAACAATTCTAGTGCGTTGCGAAAAAAAGTCACGAATAAATTTTTAGATCCCTTTGGCAAGTCTCTGTTGTGTATGAAATATTTGAGCATAGGCAGTTTGTGCATTTCCGACTTAAAATATTATTCATTTATTTAATCTTAGAAAACATTAAATAAATGATGGGGCAAAATACCATGGGGCAAATGACATGGTTCGGACAGGAAAAAAACCCGTTATTATCGGCAAGTATGGAAAGCCACGTTGCTTTAAGAATATCAAAACTTTGCCATGTGTTTATTATCACAATAAACGTACCTGTATGACATCAGTTATTTTTCAGGAACGTCGAAAAACTTGGTACAATGATCTCAGAAAGGAAAATCGACGTGCAATTTTATTTATTGATAATTGTACTCCACACTCTTTGCTGCCGAACATATCACTAACAAATTTAGAAGTGAAGTTTTTTCCACCTAATGCTACATCGCAATTGCAACCCCTAGATCAGGGTGTGTTTCGTTCACTGAAAGCTTTGTTTCGGAAGCAATTAGTGCGTGACATGATTCGCGTTGTAGATGAGAATGAAGAATTGAAAAAACGGTCTGTTCCAGACGCCATTTTAAACGTTTGCGATGCATGGCAACGATTACCGGAAGCAGTAATCTCGAACTGTTTCCGGAAGGCCTATAGAAGAAGAGTTAAAAGAAGAATTTGAAGGCTTCGAAGAATGGGAGATTCTTCGAAGCAAAGCTGCCTATGAAGAAAAATTAGCGCACATCACATTTAAAGATTACGTCGAGGTTGACGAAGACTTGATCACTTCAGAGCCTTTAACCGATCAAGATATGGTTAGTCAATGTCAAGGCACACAAAATGGCGGACACGAGGAAGAAGAGAGCGAAGATGAAGACAATTTGCCGGAATCTGCGCCAACTTTAAAGCACGCGCATACCGCTTTGAAAGAATTATAACATTTTTTCTTATCCCAAGATGACGCTCCAGATGAATTACTAAATTATTTTTAAACAGATATATATAAGAAAAAAGGACAAGACACAAAAACCCAGGAATACAATAAATAATAGTTATTAAATAAAAATAAAAAATAAATAATAATTGACAAAATAATTAATAAATAATAAATAAAATCAAAATAAAACTAGAAATATAAATAAAATAAAAAGCTGACATTTCGGATAGAGACTATCCTTTATCAAAGCCAAAAAGGATAATTCTTTAAAAGCAATTAGAATATTAGAGGGGATTATCCTGAAGTTATGATAAGAGTACTAAAGGACGCCTTTATATAAATATGTAATTGGAATAGGGAACAGTAAGACGGTATTGGCTGAAAAACTAGAAGAGTACCAATGGGAGGAATTTGAAGACGTGTTGGGATAGGACAGGAAGGAGGACAAATAGGAGGTAATAAGAGGACGGCAAAAAAAAATGCAGTAAGATAACTTATACAAAATTAAAATTATAAAAAGTTTAGGAATGATAGGGTGTCTAGCAAAACGATTTCATAAAATTCCCTGGAGGAAAGAAAAAAAAAAAAGTGGTGAAAGTCGCAAGGTGCAAGATCTTTCATCTTTGAACTTCAGTTTTTCAACTTTGAACTGTAGGCGCTGCAATACCTCTAGTGTGTGGCGATTGTTTGCGGGGAGCGTTATCGTGCTGCAGAAGATGGCCCAAAGCAGCCATTCTGGTGTCGACAACAACCCTGGACTTCCTTTCCGACGGGTTCACCAATGTGACACTGAATGTCAGTACAATGCGCTGCGCCCGGCAGAGGCAAATTTTCTGTGTTTTGTCAAGGAAGATTGTTTCTGAACGCTGTTGTATGCTGTTATCGTTTGTTCAGGGTTTATTTGTGTGGCAAATGTGCATTGTGTCTGGGATATGAATAAGAGGGGGGGGGGTGATTGAGCTGTTGCACGTGGTGGTTTTAAGTGTGGATTGTGAATTATGTAGTGTTCATTTATCTGTGGCTGTGTTGTCGCTGATTATGTGTCTGGTTTCAATAAATAAACTGTGTTATATTTTAGTTTTAGTAAGTTTTATTACCTTATTCAGAAACTTTCAATTGCCGGGCCGTTGTCGCTCATTGCGACGCGACAGCGTTCAGGCATTGTTGTGTTGTGTTGTATTGTTATCAGTCATATATTCCGAAAAACGGGCAATATTTTTTATGCTATTGTTGAGAGTTTTTGTTTACTATATATGGGAGTTGACTTGTGTTGTTGATAGTAAACGGACGTTCGCGGAATGGGACATTTCGTTCTTGCTAAGGCGATGTTATGGAATGGCTGTCGGGCATGTTGGGGAATTTGGAATCAGCGATGTGAAGTGTAGCCAAGCAATTGATCCAAGCATGGTTAATTGCCTTGAATCTTATACTCCTTTAAAATATGTGATTGCAATCAGTGATTTTTCCATGTTACATTCCAAACGTTTAGCAGCCGTGCTGATATCTTCTTGATAGATGAATTTTTTCGTTCTGCGTCAACAGCGTAAGTCGTAAGTGCTATCGTCGGGGTATGCAACTCTGCAGCATGTGCAATAAGATGACCGCCCGAGTGAGTTTGTTTTCTCATATTTTCGTATCCGTAAGTGGGTCCCGTCAAGTCAGAATCGACGAACTGTATTAGTTCCCAAGAGTGTCCCAAGTGTGCGCGTTGTGGTAGAAGTTTCTAGTAAAGCGCTTAACTGTATTAGACGCTATAAACAATACGTAGAAAAGAGACGCATTCGACCCGTGTAATACAAACTGGACGTTTTCCAATGATGACTGTACTGTTGATCATAATGTTGTTGCTATTTTCTAATGCTCTGTTAAGATTAGATCATAATAAAATTTAGGCTATCAATATAGTGATAAGAAGAGGTGCGAATAGATCGCGTGTCACGGGAAGGCCTGTTGTATGGAAAATGAGGTGAATAAGAGGTTTAGCATAGTGCCGTCCTGGTGAGGAACGAGAAACTGAAGATCCTGTGTCCCCCACCCCCGTCACTTCAAAGGGTCCACGTTGCGCGTTCTGGCGTCTCTGGAGTGGAATATTTGACTCCCGTGTCCTTGGCCAGGTGTGCCATTGTGCAGCTTTACCCTCTTCTCTGATTTGCCTTGCATATGAAAGGGAAGGCATGCATATATATATATATATATATATATATATATATATATATATATATATACATATCCCAGCACGCGATTGATCATTCCACCTTGGGGTGTGAAGCTATGTTGAAAGTCACCACCCACCTATTGCGTTAAATGATAGAGAATTAAGTAACATTTATTTGATTAAGTACCGGGGCCCCTGTAATCACATTTTATTATTTAGTTGAATAGATTCAGATATTGGTAAATGTTGTCACCCGTATACATGTAAAGTAGCATTTGTGTGATAAGAATAAAGTATCTGGTTAAGCTGTAGCTGTGTGAATAATTGTTTGCGATTGCACTTACTCAATGTGTTTGCCCTAGTCCCCTCAGTTACTATTCTAGTATTTTATTGGAGGTTTGGCAAAAGTAGTGGGGGGGGGGGGGGGGGCGACGTCACACCAGAGTAGTCACAAGTTGATGCAATGCGTGGAAAGGGATGGGGATAATGTCGAAAAGTGAATAGTGCATTACATAGAGGACAAATGTAAGTATCAGATACAAAAAGAATTTTGAAAATCTGTTAACAAATAAAAAAAGTTACAGCCATGGAGGCATTAATTTCGATCAAACCTAGTATCTTCTCTACATTTATTGAAATTTCTTTTAAAACTTAATGAGATCACATTGAAAGGAATAAAAAACAGCTGTAGAATGTTTAACACAATCGGATATTACCACAAAATTTATATTTCTTAGGATAACTTGTCCATTAGAAGAACTTAACCTCGAGTAGCCATGCGATTGTGGCTTGGAACTAGAGCTTTAAAAATTAATATCTTCAAAACGAAGCAAAACACAGTTTTGAATTTTTTGTATTGTTTTTATGAAAGTATGTGTAAGATATTATTTTTTTAATGAAAAAAAATACCCAGCATTTGAGAAATTTGCATAAATAAAACATTTTTAGTAAATTTAAATATTTGTGCATGCATAATACAATTTTAAAAATTTCATATAGAATCTACAGTCAAAGAGCTTTTATATGTCACCAATCACATCTTTCTAAGTAAAATAGAACCAAAGTTACAGTACTTCATAGATAAGGCCCCCACTCAAATTTCGAAAATTTTAAATGTCCGTAACTTCCATAAAAATGGAAAGAAAAAAAAGAAAAAAAATATTTGGCAGTCATTACCAACTCCCTGGGCAATTTTATATACCAAATTTCATTAAAATCTGAGAGGTCAGTGCCAATGCCTGCCTGAGTTGACGTGGAATGACCCAATTATTAACCTTTGCTGATGATGTCCGAAATGATGAAAATCGATTACATCTAAATATATTAATAAACCATTGTGTTTAGACATGTAACTTAAATTCCGTTTCTTGTTTGCTTATTTCTCATTTTATATCTTTATGTATTTTTCTGTTTTGCTCTTGAGAGCATCACCTTTTAATGAGTGTATTCAAAAATCGAAAGTAAAAACTTACGAGTTCAAGGCGTCAGCCTCAACATGTACGTGTGTATTCACTTATTTTATTCACTTAAAAATATGTACACAATCAACATATAAAGTGAGTAATTTCATTTATCAACAAGCAAACCTTACATTAGGTTAGTACGAACATTCCATAACAATCGAAGAGAGCGTTGCATTCCACAAGTGAGAGCACCCCCTCCATCTTAACACTTGCTCCCTTTTCGAACGTGCAATTCAGTCAGACAAACAAAGCATCGAATTATGGAGACCCTTCTAAAGCAACGTGGGATTGCAAAGGGAAAAATTACAAGAGCTAATACATACTTGAGCAGTACAGCATCACAGAGTGCATCGTGTAATGAAATCAAACGTCGCATTGCATCATTGGACGAGGCGTGGAAGGAGTACGACAAAGTGAGTACTGAATTAATTATCCATAGTAATGCAGATGAACAATTAATACATCAAAATGATTACAAGGAATGTGAATCCAAGTATTTCACTACGGCTGCAGGCCTGAGTGATCTCTTGGAAAATTTACAAGGAGCTACATCAACAGCTAATCTTGCAACAAGTGCTGCATCAGATCCGTTTATACATGCGAACATTAAGCTACCAAGGCTAAACTTACCCAGTTTTTCTGGCGATTACTTGGAATGGACGGAATTTCAGGATCTGTTTAATTCCATGGTACATGAAAATACACAAATCAGTGACGCTCAGAAATTACAATATTTAAAAGGAGTGTTAAAAGGAGATGCAGCTGAAGTGATTAAATCGGTGAAAACAACAAACGCAAATTATCAAGAAGCATGGAACTTATTAAAAGAGCATTTTTAGGACACATACAAAATTAAGATGAGCCATATACAAAAATTATGCAGCCAACCAGTTGTACAACATGAAACTGCTTCAGAACTCAAAGACAGTTACTGAATACAACAGCACAGAGGGTGCCTGCTTTAAAGGTCTTGGGAACTCCTGTTGAAAGCTGGGATCTGATACTCGTGCATCTTTTAACATCCCGATTGGATAAAGCAACCCATCGAGAGTGGAAGCGCAGTCGTGCAACAATAAACGGTGATCCAAGCTTTGAAGACATATGGAAATTCCTTGTTAATAAGTGTAAAATACTTGACAATGCACCAGTCATAGCTAGAAATACAACTAAAACAGTACCACCAAAGATTCATTCACGAAGTGTACGGGTGCACAGCACTTCAAAGGTCACCTGTCCTGTATGTGATAAAGATCATTTCATATATCAGTGTGAAGTGTTTTTGGGAAAACAGGCCCATGAGCGTACATCAATTGTGAAAGACAAATCTCTTAGTTATAATTGCTTAAAATCAGGGCACTCTTCAAAGGAATGCAAGGTGAAATCTACTTGTCATAAATGTGGAAAACATCGTAACACATTACTTCATTTCGATCAATCCAGTGAGAATGTTCGCATGGCCTCTTCAGTGACTCTGAATCCTTCAGAAGATGAGCGTACTACTTATGTTGCCACTCATCTCACAGGACAACAACATCACAGAAATGTATTACTGCCAACAATACAAGTAAAAATCCGAGATTCAAGTGGTGCAGTGCACATTTGTCGAGGTATTCTTGATTGTGCATCAGAGGTGTCATTGTTGACGGAGTCAGTGGTTCAAAGACTTGGACTAAAGCGTGTTCATGTTAGCACATCAACTGAAGGCATAAATGGTGCTTCAGGTGGTGTAGCTCGAGGTGCAGTCAATATAACTGTGCATTCATGCGTCGAGAACTTTTCCATTAAAGTAAATGCCCTCGTCATTAATAAGATAAGTGGACTGTTACCAAAGCAACCAGTAATAACTATTGAGCAAAGAGAACTGGCAAACTACAAATTAGCTGATCCAGATTTTGACAAACCTAATACAGTGGATCTTTTAATAGGCAGTGATTATTACTATCATGTCATCAAGGACAAATTGCATGTATTATCAAATAAGCTCTCATGTGTTCAAGATACTCATTTTGGCTGGGTAGTAGGAGGTCAAGTACAACAGTTGACTAATTCAAACAATCAAACTCTAGCATCTCAAACTATAGTCAATACTCATTTGTGCAACATTGATATTTCAAGGCAAATTCAAAGGTTTTGGGACCTTGAAGAAGTAAAACCACAGGTGTTTTTAACAGAAGAAGAAAGAGAGTGTGAAACACATTTCACTACAACTCATACACGTAATTCAGAAGGAAGATATGTGGTTGCTCTACCATTTAAAAAAAATGTTATAGAATTAGGTGACTCATGCGAAGTGGCTACAAAACGATTACTTTCAGTTGAAAGAAGACTCCAGAGATGCACAGAGCTTCAGAATCAATATCAGAGTTTCATGGAAGAATATGAAGAACTAAATCATATGTCAAAGGTGAAGCATGACAAGAATAACAATTATTTGCCTCATCACTTTGTAATAAAGAATGACAGCACAACAACCAAGCTTTGTGTCGTATTTGACGCATCATGCAAAACGTCCTCTGGTGTGTCATTCAATGATACATTAATGGTCGGACCTAAGCTCCAGCCAGATATATTTGACATCATTCTACGATTTCGCTCACATCGATATGCTGTTTCGGCAGACGTTGAAAAAATGTACAGACAGGTGAACATCCGTGAAGAAGACCAAAGTTTTCAGTGTATTCTTTGGAGAGCGAATCCAAAATTTCCAATACAAGCCTACCAATTAAATACAGTGACATATGGAACCGCATCAGGACCTTATTTGGCAATAAGAGCATTGCAACAAGTTGCCATTGACGAACAATCACGATACCCGCAGGCAGCAGAGGTGCTCAAAAGGGACTTCTACGTTGATGATGTAGTCACAGGTGAACACACAATAACAAGTACTCAACAGTTGTGTGTGGATTTAGCCGCAATGTTGAAAGAAGGAGGATTTGAGCTACGCAAGTGGTCATCCAATGAACAACGATTCCTAGAGAAAATTCCATCAGACTTGCATGCCACATCTATGTCATTTAATATTGCATCAACTGAATCAGTGAAAACTCTAGGTATACAATGGAACACTTCACAAGATGAATTCACGTATCATTTGTGGAAGTTAGATAAATCTGGACCACAACCAACAAAACGCAACATATTGTCAGAGGTTTCACGTTTGTACGATCCACTTGGATGGATAGCACCAATTATTATACATGCAAAAATCATTATTCAAAAACTGTGGCTAAGTGGAACAAATTGGGATGAGCCAGTTTCAGATCGAATTAAACGAGAATGGAACGAATTCCGAGAAGAATTGCCCCTAATCGAAGAAGTAAAGGTGCCAAGGTAAATTATTGAGAGAGATACCAATCTTCAGTTATATGGCTTCTGCGATGCTTCAGAAGTTGCATTTGCCGCAGCAATCTACATACAGTCGACTCGGTCAGATGGGAGCATCAAAATTAACCTTTTATGTGCTAAAACAAGAGTAGCACCAATTAAGCTAACATCGCTACCACGTTTGGAATTGTGTGCAGCAGTTCCACTGGCACGGCTGATGCATTGCGTTCAAGAATGCCTTATAAACCCTATCAACTGTATTTGGGCGTGGAGTGATTCGACAATCACATTAGCCTGGATAAAAAGTCATCCTAGTCGATGGAAGACGTTTGTAGTAAACAGGGTTGCAGAAATTCAAAAACTGATCATATCAAATCAGTGGCATCATGTCACAACAGATCAAAATCCAGCAGACGTCGCTTCTAGAGGCACCTGCCTCACAGTACTGCGTGATTTAAACATATGGTGGAAGGGTCCTGTGTTCCTGGAACAAGAGGAATCCATATGGCCAGTGTTCAACATAGATATATCCAAAATCAACACAGAAGCGCGCATAAATCAAAAGGTGTCTATGATGACACACAAGTCTTGGAAAATAGTGGAGAATTATTCATCTTTGAGTAAAGTGCAACGAATAATTGCATACTGCCTCCGATTCAAGGACAATTGAAAAACCTCATACGATTCATCACAACAATGGAACTACATGCAGCATTAATAATATTGGTGAGACATGCTCAACATGAAGCATTTCCTGAACTTATTGATGCATTAAAAGGCAAAGGCCAGATAAATCATAGTTATTTGAATTTGGATCCATTTATAGACGATCAAGGCCACGTAAGAGTGGGCGGAAGACTGCAAAATTCTTCGTTATCATACATGAAGAAACATCCACTGCTACTGCCTAAAAGACACAAACTAACTCAATTGGTGATAGAGCATTACCATCAACGTCTTCTACATCCTGGAACACAACTATTGCTATCAGTCTGGCGTGACAAATTTTGGATAGTGAATGGACGTAACACCATAAGATATTATACATACCGATGCATAAAATGCTTTTGATACTGTGCTACAACGATGCAACATCATATGGGTAATTTAACACAATTTAGAGTGGAAGCTAACAGGCCATTTTTACACACAGGCATAGACTTTGGAGGTCCGTTTCAAATTAAAGCCTCAAAGGGAAGAGGAGCTAGAACCTGGAAGGCTTATATGGCTTTATTCATATGCTTGGCGACCAAAGCTATTCACATTGAAGTAGTCAGTGATTTAACAGCAGAAGCTTTTGTAGCAGCATTACGTCGTTTTTGTGCTGGACGTGGCATATGCAAAGAAATAGTCAGTGACAACGCAACGAACTTTTGTGGTGCTAACAAGGAGCTTAAAGAACTGTATGACCTCATGTTGCGAGAAAATAAAAACCAAGTCATCATGGACGAGATGAAAAAACAGGAGATTACATGGAAATTCATTCCTCCTTATGCTCCACATTTTGGTGGACTGTGGGAATCAAATATAAAATCAGCAAAACAACATCTTCGCAGAGTTGTGGGAAAGGCTATTCTCACTTTCAAAGAGTTAACAACAATCTTGACACAAATCGAGGCATGTTTAAACTCACGTCCGTTATACCCTACATCATCCGATCCAAATGATTTCAGTGCACTCACACCTGGTCATTTCTTAATAGGCGAGCCGTTGGTATCTGTTCCTGACGTAAACTTGTGTGATACAGAATCCAACAGTTTGTCCCGATGGCAACTCATTCAACAGATCAAGCAACGATTTTGGAAAAGATGGCATCACGAGTACTTGACTCAATTGCAACAACGCCACAACTGGCAACAAAAAATACCAAACGCTAAGATTGGAGACTTAGTGATCGTAAAGGAAGATCATATTTCCCCACTTCACTGGCCAATGGGAAGAATCATTGAACTGCATCCTGGTAAAGATGGAGTTGTTCGAGTGGTTACCATAAAAACGAAATCTGGGATTACGAAGCGCAGCATAACCAAACTTTCAAACTTCCATCTCCAGAAACAGGTTAAGGGTGAAAGTGAAACCTTTCAAGGTGGGCGGGGTATTTAGACATGTAACTTAAATTCCATTTCTTGTTTGCTTATTTCTCATTTTATATCTTTATGTATATTTCCGTTTTGCTCTTGAGAGCATCACCTTTTAATGAGTGTATTCAAAAATCGAAAGTAAAAACTTACGAGCTCAAGGCGTCAGCCTCAACATGTACGTGTGTATTCACTTATTTTATTCACTTAAAAATATGTACACAATCAACATATAAAGTGAGTAATTTCATTTATCAACAAGAAAACCTTACATTAGGTTAGTACGAACACATTGCATTGTAAAATGGACGTTATAGAATTATAACTATATACACTATACAATACAAAGTGCGTAAAACAACGAATATTAACTTTTACTTTTCATTCGATTCGTATACATACCTTTCAACAAATTTAAACATTGTCCTCTTATACCATATTGTTCTAATTTTAAAAACAAAATATCACGATTAACCAAATCAGAGGCTTTATTTAAATTCATAAAAATAACTATTGAATTAAGACCATGATGAAAGGATTTATTTAATTTTTGTGTCAATTCCATTAATAGACTTTAGGTTGACATTTTTTTTTCTATATCTATATATTTCTTTACCAAAACCACTGTTCTTTCCCCAAAATTTCTGAAGTTTTTTTTTTTAATCCAATGTTCAAAAATTTTTATAATAATAGAAAATATAGATAATGGTTGAGAATTATTTAAATCTGTTTTTTTACCTTTCTTAGGTACATAGAATCTGGAAAAGAAAAAAATTTTGAAAGTACATATAGTAGTTTTGTTTTTATTACGAAACGGTTCTTACTTTAAAAATGACCCTCGTACAATTGTATAAATGAGTAAATGGTTTTACAACAACTTTACCATTACTTCTAATGTCCCCTGCCCTATAGTGCACAGCACGAAAATAAAAGGAAACTGGCACTTGCGTAAATGAAAAAAAAACTCGCTCAACCACTCAAAAATAGAAAGGAAACAGTGCATTACTTATTACTGATGCCAGGAATAAGTAATACCCAGTTTCTTATTCGTTCCCGATTGGTTGAACGGGGTTTTTTACTTATACGTGCGCCAGTTTCCTTTTTCTTTCGTGCCGGGCACTATAATTTCATCAATTCCTAGAGAGTTACTTATATTTAGAATTCCAACAATTTTTTCAATTTCTTTTTTCTCCACAGAATCCATCAAAACAGAATTTTGTATTGATATAATTTTACTTCCATTTTAATAATAATAATAATAATAATAATAATAATAATAATAATACTCCCACGAGTGGATAACTTTCCCTCCCTCGCATTTGAGTCCCTTGGGCTTTGGCCCTCTTTTGGGTCCGCCTCTGGGATTGGCTTCCGGACTTGATCCGAGTTTGGTTTCTCCAAACAATGACAATAATAATAATAATAATAATAAATTGAAATTGGGAGCGTTTTCTATGTAAACTGTGGAATACAGAATTTTGATTACGATCTAATGGTAATGATTTGGACAAGAAAGTTTACGAAGAACACCCCTTTCTCCAACAATTATGTTCTATTTGATGACCCTGACTGTATGGCATTGCCCTCACTGTATCTTCCACTGAAGAAGATATCTGCAGAAAGGCCAAGCTGGTGTTGCTAGCATTCCTGTTTGCAAACTTTACAGAGACCCTCAATGGTTGTTGGATGGTGCCGAGCAAGGGCTCGTTTCAATAATCCAAATATACAGAAACCCCTCAGCATGCATTTGGTGACTTGACAGGGATATCATGAAAGGGTTTAACGTGAATCCAGTTTCATCTTCAAATCCAACATAAATTGAGCGTTCACATTAGACGTAGGGCTGGAGGCCTTATCTTGATCCAGCCAAATTTTGCTTTTGTCCTCTCCATATGATGTAGGGATTTCTTTGTGGAAAACTGGACTGAGAACAAGCTGCTGATAGTAAAGGGAGTAAACTATTGCCTTCCTGTCCACTCTTCTGATTGTGAGCTTGCTGTTGTACGAGTATCCTGCAATCACCATATATCCTTTTTGAAAAACTTTCCTTACTTTCCGTGGATCACTTTGAATAAGACTTCTGTCCACGTGGACAGTAGAAAATCACACAGGGTTTGTTGCAATCACTGAAGTAGATGTAGGCTTCATCCAAAGTGACAATCTACCACCATCATTCTCACAGAGCTACGACAGTTCCTCTTCCTTTCTGTGACGTGTTGTAATAGAACAATAGTGAGTAAAGTAAGGAGAAACACATAGTACAAAAGA
>JAHWFO010115767.1:872852-885154 GCA_023313115.1 Rhysida immarginata
TAAACCAAGTTTGATTCAGGTAACCTTAAGCCTAATCACTTACGATCATCGATATTCCTCCCCTCAGATATGACAAATATGAGTAGCAAGAGCAGCATCATTTCAGTCTGTTGTTCCACAAGAATGAGCACCCGTGCTTATTGTTTGTTAATTTCCTCCTTAAATATTATTTTGAAGCTGGCGCTTTGAATTCTGGTAGGATTGAAAGGCTGGAAACACGTGCAGTCGAACACAAGTGCATCTGATTAGTCTAGATGGCTGATGTTCTTTGTGATTGGTTCAGTGTACTCAGAGCCCTCTGGTGGCGAAGTCACTAAGTTCTCATTTGAATCTTGAGCGGGCAGGAGGCAGAATCCAAAACCAAACCAGAGTTCAACAGGCCTTTTTGATTAAAAACTGACAAAAATTTCCTTTTGTCACAGTGTCATGGCAGCAGCTTATGAACAAGACTCTTGTGATGCTTTACCAGTTGCAAAACTTTGTTTATTATTTTATTTGTTTGCTATTACACAGGGAAAGCTTCTTGACCTTTCGAATGACCTGTCGTGTTCAGCTCATAGGAACTCGAGGAATTTGCTGTTTCTGGCCAGTTGGAATTAACCCTTCAAGAAATTTTCCTTTTCTATTCAGTTCTGCTAATATACCTGTCTTCAAAGCAGAGAAATTTTATGTTTTACATGTACTAATTAAAGCAGAGTGGTTGTAATTAGCGCCAGAAAGGGCAATATTGTACCCGTCCCAGTGACGTCCAATTTTCGGAGACATTTTCTCAGGACATTTACTGTTTTCGAATGAAACATAATGTGGATGTAATAGCATTTAATGTTCTTTCCATAGCATTCACGCAAAACACTGTTACCAAAGATCGTAATCAACCATCTGTAGAATTATGGATTTTTCTCTTAACTAATACTGAAGTATCATTTGGATATGGATGTTTAATTCCTTATTAAACTTCAAACAAATGAATGACTAAACAATACTTATATAGTATCTCATTTATTAATCTGTTGAAAGTATGAAATGTTTAAGCAGGAGGGAGAATAATGTTTATTTTAATCATTTTAGTCAATTGTATAAACAAATTTCATCAATCATTACAATGGTGCTTGTAATTAGTACTTCTCATAATCTAAAATTTATTGTTAGATTAGAATGTCAGAAATTCAACAATTTATGTTCCAGAAAAACAGTTTTAGCAATAATTATACAATAATGCTTTACACAAAATCCAAAGAAATGTAATGATTTGAGCTCATTATTTTACAGCATACTCAGCAATAATTTTTCTTGTGTCTGATTATTCCGGAGAAATTGTTCACTTCAATTCAATATACGATAGAAGCTTGCTTCATTTTAACAATAAAATTTGTAAGAATACTTACAAATTACATAAAGAAATCTCATAAGTTGGAATATATAAAGAATTATGCCCATCTCCAATGATTTATGCAATGATGTCCATTTATTTCTTCAATACTTGATTACATCATTCATTAATGAATTGTTTGTCATTGTACTGAATATATTTCATGGTATCTATGTTTTTATTGCATATGGTCATAAATTTTTTTAAACAAGGAATATACCATACCTGATAACCTAAATACATAGATTAAATTTTACTTTATGCCACAGCATTTTTTCACAACGTTTTGCATTCTTGCCGGCTTTGCGATTTCACGTGATACTCTCAATATCAGTATTGTTTCTCTTCGACATTTCTACTCTTGAACCTCATTTAAATTTTCAGAACGTGCGCACTCTCAGAGTAGGGTGTGAATTTTTAGTATGTGCCCACTGGCTTAATTGAATATGAAATTTTAGAATGTCCCCATTCTAGTTTCAGAGTGTAAATCTTTAATATGTGCCCACTGTCATTCTAGGATCTGAAATTTTATAATGTGTCTATTCCAGATGGAGGATGTGAATTTTAGTATCTGCCCACTATGGTTGAGTTTGAAATTTTAGACTTTTCCCATTCTCACTTGAGGTGTGAAATTTTAGAGTGTGCCTAATGTCGAATTATTGCCTGCAGTTTTAGTGTGCTCAACAAAGAAACACCTTTGAAATTTTATAATATTGTGCTCCAAATCGGAACGTTGAAACGGCTCACCATGATCTACTCGAATTCCTTTCCTCTGAGATGGCAATGAATAAATATGTTACTACGACATTTATTGATTTCTCAAAGCCTTTGATACAGTCCCTATCCATTTGTTACTGTAAAACTAAATGCTTTTTATGGAATTCGTGGTTTGCCACTTTCTTGGCTCTCTGATCTATTAGCTAATCGTAGGTACAACCTTTCCCATCTCGGGAAAAACTCTTTTACATTTCCAGGAATTATGGGGTTCTGCAGGAGTCTATTCTTTCACCCCTACTTTTCAATTTATTTGTGAATGATCTGCCATCTATTTTTACGACTCTTAAACCCATTTTACATGCAGATGCTATTTCTCTGTTGTTATCTCATACTAAATATTACTTATTTGCTCTCAGCTCTTAACTTAGCTCTTGAGAAGCTAAGACAATGGTGTAGTGAAAACTTACTACAGTAGTTGTCAATATTGATAAAACAAAGGTATTTTTTTTCCATCAGCAGAATAAGCGACATATACCTGTCACCACCAATGTATTACGGACACTCCACTATTTCTACTATCACAATTTTTACATACCTGGTTCTTACCCTGTCACCAGATCTGTCTTGGGACCCCCATATTGATAAATTGTTGATCAAACTTAATAAAAAACAGGGTATTATCTCAAGACTTCATTATCTTCCTTCTAACATTTTACTTTTGCTTTATTATTCTTGGATTCATTCTGTTTTATGTTATGGTGTATTGTTCTGGGGTTCTACTACTTCTAATAATCTTACAAGAATATTAAAATTACAAAAAAATGGTTTCTCCGGACCCTTTTACATCTTCCCCAATCTTCTTCAGTGTCCCATTATTTTTCTTCTTTACGTATTCTTATAATTTATCAAATTTACTTTTTATTTTTATGTTCGTGCATTTATAAAGCCTCCAATTTGATATTACAGTTATCGACCTCTATTACGATTTGATGTAACCTTGATAGTCATAATTACCGTAAATTCTCTACTATAATGCGAATAATTTTGGCCTAAAAAAGCACCTAAATTTTACAAAAGGATTAATATCAGCCCTGCAACGACGACTGCGACCAGAGGAGGTTTTGTCCGGAGGGGATTTTGTCCTGATGAAATTACCGTGTAATATACATTAATTATATTACAAATACAATGTCCAGTTCATTATACAATAAATTAATTCACTTTTTATTCGAATTTCTCGTCGCCAACATCTAATACAAAAAAAAACTCCTCCCAAAGATCGCTACTTCCAAATAGGCCTACTTCCTCGAACCAAAGCCTACAAGAAAGCTTATGCAGTGAAGTTATGAAAAATATTAAACTGAATAAAGATTACTTGTGTTTTTATTAAGAAAATTGATGTACTCTTGTTTTTTGTCGATATGTGAGTGGGAAAACTTTCCCTATTGTGACGTTCCGTTTTGAGTAAGTCACGTTTGTTCGGAAAAAGAAGCAATTGAAGGGGAGGGGTAGTTTTGTTGTAAGTTTACGTTTTTCGTGTTATGCTAAGGCACCTGCTTTGTAGTGATGTTTATTATAGAAATGTAGTTGTTTGATTACGATTGTTGTGTAGAATTAGGAGCAATTAAAACGATTGTTTGACAGCGATTGTGGAGAGGCTTTGCTGACTATCGTAAGCATCCCTTGTCGAAGTTGTAATTGTTGGCAGTTTTTCTGAGAAAGTTCATCACAGCCTCCGAGAAGGGATTGTTGCGATCATTTTCGGAGAAGTTTTATGACGCGATCTAGGGTATTGTTGTTATTTGTTTGCTTTTTTGGGGGGGAAAAATTCCTGAGGGGTGTAGACGTTTCTGTTCATGTGTGCGGCCATGTTTTCAAACAACAGGGTTCAATTTCCTGAACCGTGAGAGGCAGGCTTGTACTGTACGTAAGAAGCAGTTGTTTTGTTAATGATTTTGTGTGAATTATTTTATTTATAAACTATGATATCATTTTTTAAATGATTTATGTACATTACTATGAGTCTACCAAGACAGACGTTCTTCAGAGATAAGAATTTCGAATGGTGCGAGCGATGGGGAAGCCCTTCTCATGTGGGAACTCGGAATAAAAGCTGAAACGAGGTGGCATGTCAGTGAATAAGGAATCGTAAACATATTCATTACAGCAAAGATTTGGTGAGTTGACTTTTGCTTTACTTTCCATTCATGGTGACGGACGATTCAAGCTAATTTGAAGTTAAAACGTAACCAGCGATGGCATGGGTCCTCCTATCAATGGCATTGACTGAAAATTTTTGTGTTGTTTTAACTGACAGCGATGTTATGATCACGTGCGTGGGGGAGCGATCGTTACTTTTCCAATTGTTTGTTTGCTAATTTCGTTGTTCGTTGTAAAACAAGAGGGAAGAATGTACCGTTCATGGTCAACTGTATTTTAATTTAATTTATTCTGTAGTGACTAGTTAAGCACTGTATTGATAGGAGCCTGGCGTCTATCTGAGGAATCTGTTACACAGTGGGGCAAAGAGGTTGAGTGCATCATTAAGCACATATTCTTAGGCGTGTTTGAGGCACATATGAGCAAAGTGGATACTCAGGGTCTATTGTCGCTGACATGCTAGCAGTCATTCGTACTCACCATGAGGGGTTACAGTACCCCCCCCCCCTTCTCTGCCACTTAAAGGAGGTAACCAGCGCCTGTTGCGTGAAATTTTAGCGAGGAATACTTGATATGGGGGTATAGAGTGACTGCGACTGGGTTCTCAGTTGGGCCACCACGCCGATGCTCACTGTAAAACTAAGTAAAGATCCTTACATGCAGGCCATATCAATGTTGGAAGGTCGGTGTGCCAGTAAAATAAGTTCCCGTGCAAACAGCACTGATTAAGGCTGTAATGTAAGTTGTAACTACGTAAAGATGAAATGTATTTAGTTATTGGGTAAGACTGACAAGGACCCTTAGTCAATTCCACAGATTATGTCATTAAGAACACTATGTAAAACGAGCACTGTATTAAGTAATGATAAATAAATGTGTTGTAATCCGGACCGTCACATTATCAGGTTTTCTTTCACAAGTTTGGTCCCGAACCCTTAGTGCTCTCTCACCCCTTCACTTTTAAACTTGTGCTTGAGTGATTGAATATCCATTGTGGGGGTGGGGGTCGCTACACTATCAATGTAGGGCTATAAACTTCCAAACTGCCTCGACGAAGTTGCTGTCTGTGCTGATGATATTCACATGAATTTACATTAATTACATTGCATATTCAGTGTCCAGTTCATTATACAGTAAATTAATTCGCTTTTTATTCAAATTTCTCGTCGCCAACATCTAATACAAAAATAACTTCTCCCAAAGATCGCTACTTCCAAACAAAACTGCCTCGAACCAAAGCCTACAAGAAAGCTTATGCAGACACAGATGAATCAGATTTTGAAGGTTTTTGAATTGTAAAGATCCAGATTATTTAAAAATTTAAAACTAAAGATTTTTTTTTTCTGTATTCTTTTGCACATTTTATTTCTCGCGAAGAGTCAAAAATGGGGATCGCATTATAGAAGAGGATAGCATTTTTTGCTGGTTTTTTTGGGCCAAAAAAGTGGAATCGCACTATACAATGGGTCGCATTATAGTAGAGAATTTACGGTATAACACTCGCATAGCAAGTGAGATACGACCCCATGTCTTTCTGCTTAATTACCGAAACCGATCTGTCTCACACGTCGGTATAAAATGCTGGGTTTTTCTTCCTTTGGAAATTCGTACACTAGCTCCTTATTCTCATTTCCGGAGAATATTGCATAACTTTTGTTTTCAGCATATTCCTTTAAATACGAAACTTTCCACTAGTGGCAAGTCCAGTGGCCTGTAGGTGGCGCCACAGTCACCCAACATGGAGGAGTTGTAGGGTATAAATAAAATTCTGCTGGCTTCTTCACATGCGCTAAATTGCGAAAAAAATGACTTTAAAGGTAACTTTGGCCAACATCTTTGCTTATATTAAATTAGAAAATAAACAAGTCGAAAGGACGCGTTATTTGATAGAAGGCGAGGCAGTTTTTAATAGAAAATATTTAATATTTTGTGAAAGCGTCGAACGAAAACACGTTACTACAAAATAGTTGGGTTCTGCATTCAAATCAGTAAACTAATAAATTTTTTAAATACATTCCTAATTTAATACTGCAAGGTAGAGTTGGGCCGATACCCGATACGATATTGCATATTTCGGTGGTATTGGTATCGGCAGTATCGAATAAAACTCAAAAGAGCCTGTATCGTGAGTGCTCGATAATAAGGTCAGTATCACTCGCTTGGTTTTGGTGAACCCTATATCGAGTAAAAAGCAAAATAAGTTAATAAAAAAAATTAAAAAGCACATCCCACTTAAGAAGCAAAAATCAAGAAAGCGAAGAAGATAGGATTGAAAAGTGAAAGGAGAAGAATGAGAAATGCTTAGATAGAAAGCGTAGAGGGGCCATTTGAAGTGAAATCTCCATAAGAGAAGAATCATCTTTGGAGTCTAAGCGAAATTGATGCTACCGTTTGATAATATTGATAATATTTTGAGTGATTTTAAGAGAACTTTAAAAGAGAATAAAATTTAAGGGATCGTTCACGAAATGCTTTCGATTGAGGGAGAAGTGGGGGGGGGGGGGTGAAATTGTCACGGTAAATAGATAAAAAATGGCCTGAGTTGTCTTGAAACCATTTAAAAACTTGAGCAGAGACTTAAAATAAATTTAAGAACCAACTGTAATGGATAATTTGTTTTATGTACAACAAGTTTTGAACTTTCTCAAATGACAGGGTGAGAGATGTTTTCATAAAAAATTTTCAAAAATTTTCATCATTAGCCAGCCGCCCCGTTTTGGATGTATCATATTGTTCGAATGCAGAAGAAATTATGTCCATGAAGATGTCAAATTGCTGTTTCAAGCAATGTGTGACAGTAATGCTGTGATGAGTAACATCAACTTATAAAATTATTCAACAAACTCCTAAACTGCAAAATTTTACCAAATTTGGATCAGAGCATACATGTGGGTTGTGAGATACTAGCATAACAGACTCAAAATCAATCCGATAAAGCCTGGATGGAAAATAATAATTTCAATCTTGCAAATGCAACCTGTAAATATGCATGAAATAGGTTTTCGAAACACGTTTTCCAAACTTCAGCATTATTATTCTATTCTTAAAGATTTATTCTTTGGAAATGTATATAGAATTATGTGGTTTTCAGAATCATATTTTGATATACATCCAACTACACAGCAGTATTTATGATTCGCTTTAATGCTTAACACCTGTCATCCTGGCACAGCCTTTGTCTCATAGCATAATGAAAACCAGCGTGTTATACCCTTCTTGGCCGCCATTGTGTTTTGTGTTGTGGCCGCCAGATGTCACCCACTTCTACTGGACTTGCCAATACTCTTTTTCATCTCTACCTTTCGTCTAGTTACCCTCAGGCATTGACCTACTTTCTTTTGTGTAGGCTCATAGATTTGATTAAGGAAAAAAATGCATCAGGGTAGAATAAAATCTGATGTATCAGGGGGAAAAAAAGATATACATAAATCAAGTTCTTTCCTTATTTTTTATTACTTTATTTTCTTTAACTATTTTATCTTCTACTATTTTTTAATAAATTCGATTTTTTATTACTTTTTATTTCTATTATGTTATTATATGGAAAATTTAATAATGTTATTTTTCATTTTAAATTTTAATTTATATTTTGCAATTTTATTTTTTATATTGTTCTTAATTTTCTAATATTTTTTAAATTTTTTAATATTGTAATTTATTTTCATTATTTTATCGATTATTTTTTATTTCTAAAATTTTATTTTAATAAATTCCTGGGCAAATTTTTAATGTTATTTTTAATTTTAAAATGGACATTTTTTAATATTGTTTTTTACTGTTTTGAGAAATATTTAATTTGTCAAGTTAATTTTGAAAGTAAAATAAATATAAAACCTTGCCGAGTTAATCTTAAAAATCAAATAAAAGATTTTGCAGAGTTAATTTTAAAAAATCAAATATAAAAGTTTTGCTGATGAAATTTGAAAAATAAATTATAAATTATTTCAGATTTTAATTTGAAAAAAATAAAATATAAATCACGAGCTGAATTAAAATAAAGTGCAAAAAAGTTCGTCAATAAATTATTAAAAATTTATACTCTTAAAATTTTATATATTTATTTTTTTTATTATTATTTATTAATTTGTATTTTAATAAATAATGCATATTAACACAAAATAAAACACTTTATAATAATAATAAGATGTAAAAAAAACAAAACGAAAGCATGTCTTTCACTTTTCGTGAATGTACAAAATCTTTTGTTCAGGTTTTGAAGTTACCCCACTGGAACTACTTAATCCTCTAGTATTATCCCTGCAAAGTGGTTATTGCCTGAGGGTAACTGGACGAAAGGTAGAGATGAAAAAGAGTATAGGATTTCTCTTTCTGTTAATATTTAGGTATATTCAATCTGAATCTTCCCCTACACTGATGTTAAGTTTACTGTTTGCTGCGCCTGTGCAAACGTTTGTTATTTCAATGTTTAGTTTTTCTAGTTAGTATTTCTCACTTACTTTTATTTATTTATTTATTTATTTATTTAATGTTAAGAATAAAAATACAAAAGTTCCCAACAGTATGGCCAAAGACCAACGAGTTAGATCCCTGTGGGCACAATATTATATCAATACAAAAAGATACCAAATCACAGCTAGTGGCCAAAAAAAGAAAAAAAACACTAAAAACATAATAAACAGATGGGGACGAATAGGCAAACATAATGAATAAATAATACCGTAAATACTGTATTTAGTGCCGGACCTGAAATACCGGCCTGCCTGCATTAAGCGCCTGGGGGTCCGCTGAATTTTTGCAAATAAGCGCCGGACCTTCAATAACCGCCCGGGCGCTTATTTTAGTTCATTTCGTGGATTTTTCTTCTATTGCTGCTTTCTCACGGGAATGTTTGCTCACCCAAATGCCACTGCTAAACCGGAAATTGTCTTCTAATTTCTTGCTTTTAACTTTGGATTCACTCAAGCAACATAGCTGATGAAAAATGAAAACTTCACAGTTATAGCATCAATTTTAATCTCGCAACAGTAAAGTAGGCTGAAAACCATTCTACAGAGGCTACAGCCAAACAGTTTAGCATTGATCCTAACGGGAATGGAAAACACAGCAGGATACTTTAGAAAAGATGAAGGAGAAGGGCGAGAATTTTGCATAATAGTATCCATCACAGTTGTGCAGAATTTTATAAGCGCCGGACCTGTAATACTGGCCCACCTGCATTAAGCGCCTGGGGGTCCACTGAATTTTTGCAAATAAGCGCCCGGGCGCTTAATACAGTATTTACGGTATTTAACAAAATACTACGAATGAAGTATCGATAACTGATCTGCAAAATAAAAGATAATACAAAAGACATCAAATCAATAACGAGTATGGTCCAAAGATTAACTTAACTAAATTACAATGAATAGTTAACAATTCTCATCAGGTGACTTAATCTGCCATCATAACAAACATCTACAGATAAATCAGTCACTAAAAACATCTACAAATATCTTCTAAGTTTAGTTAATTTTATATCATTATATTAATAGTTATGCCTAATTATCGATCTTATATATATCTGTTCGTTTCATCTTGTATGATTTTATTAATGTTTTGTATTTGATTAATTATATGTAGTTTACTAACCCTTTGTTAATTTTATTTTATTGTTGTACTGTGCCCACCTGGCCTAACTTGTCGGGCACTATTGTGATTTTTGTAACCTTTCCTTAAATAAATAAATATCTTTGTTTTTAAAAGTGTTTATTTCTTTTATTCTGGGTTATTTTTAAATTGATTCAAATATTCTTGTGGGTTATTTTTACGTGTTTTAATTTCACATGTTTTTTGTGGTTAATTTTACATGTTTGAATAATGTATGTCGTATTTAAATGTGTGTTTTTGTGGATTTTAATGCTATTCTGAAAATGTTTGCAGCAGCTACTCTTTTTAGTCATGTGATTTTTTTTTTAAGTCTTTTACAAGCTGTGGGCATAGAGTAAAGTTTTTTTTTGTGCCCACAGTGTTTTGAGTTTATTTTTTCCACAGTATTTTGTGATTTTTGTCGACTTTGCAATTTTTCTTTCCAAGCTGTGGGCACAATTTTTCTTTCCAAGCTGTGGGCACAAACCCCAAAGGGCCAGTGAAAAGTCTTTTAATCCAGCATTTGATGCTTGGGATGTTCGATGATTTGGAAGTCAGGGAAAATGGCCCCATTAAATTCAATATTTTCCAGTACCTTAATTTAGAAATTTTGGTTCCAGTCTATGAGTTATTAATTACACCAAGATTTATTATATGTTTGGCAACTATCAATTAACTAATATTCAATTAAAATTTTTTAAAGATAAATGTATTGAATATGTGGCTATGATTGCACTGGCTGTGTGCCATGTTTGTATTTCAATCAGCAATGGAAAAGAATAAACCGTATTCCGATAACATAACTTTATATTTCTTTATGAAATAAATATAAATTATAATTTTACAATATTTTAACTTATTCTGGTTGTTTTATAGCTGTTGCTCATTCTTATTACTGGGCTTTTAGCACAGATCATCAGTTTTTATTAAATGTTTTTCATCTTTGCAGTTAACTACCGTGAAATTTTTTTTTTAATTAAGACTGCTTAATTAAGACTGCTTGCGGCTGTAGAGCAGATGTATTATACCTCTTTCTCTTGCTATATAACCGTTATATTCTGAGAATGCTCACAAACCCTTCCGAGAACACTTTCCTTTCTCATGCTTGTTTCCTTCCCAATCCAGAAGCGTTTTCAGACTAGTCTGAATAGAACACCTTGAGAAAGGATTTCTGTTTTGAGAACGGTTCTGGCAATTTCTTGCTAGCAATGATTGAAATGGAGCTCATTCTGTTAATAATGAATACATTTCGTATTTTTAAATTGAAGAAAAGAAAAGACGCAGTCTTCGATTACCACGTCATGAAAGAACTGCAAATTTCCTTCATCGGCAGAAATTGAAAAGAATGCCATTTTTTCTGGTTTTATACAATACAATTATTTATAACAGTTTGCATCAAGAAAAAAAAAATTGGGCTAAAAACAGAAGTATGTATTGGTTTGATTTTATAGTGAGATTTTACAACATCAGAGGTGAACACACAACTATAGGAAGCTGTATTAACAAAACCATGTATTATCCAGTGTGAACTGCTTGCAGTGGACATACACAACAGATCAGCTATTCAAAAACCATGGTGACATCATGCAATGCACTGAATTGAGGAAAATGGTGTCGCGAGAATAGAAATTGGGCACAACAACAATAGGAGAATGTTATCTGGTCAGACGAATCGTCATTAACATTATTCCAGACAAACAATGAGAATATCAGCAGAAGCCTATGATGTTGAGCATTAGGAGGGGGATCAGTGATGCTGTGGGAGGCGATGTTTTACCATGGTTTCGGCCCACTTGTTGTCCTGCATGAACGGGTTATAACATAGGATTATGTCAGTATTCAGGCTGACCATCTTCATCCAAAGTTGCAAACTGTGTTCCCTGATGAATGACCTGTATTCCAAGATGATAATGCTCCCATTCACATTACTAAAATTATCTGAAACCAGTATAATGAAACAATGATGAACTTCAACACCTTCACTGGCCCCCTCAGTTCCCTGATCTTAATATCATTGAGCCTTTGTGGGGAATTTTGAAGGCCAAGCTGCACTATAAGTTTCCCCCTAGGACCCTTTCTGAATAGTGACCTTTTGCAGGAGGAGTGGCTATGTATCCCTATGACTGTCGTGCAAGATTTGTATTTTTCCAGCCCAGAACGGATACAAGCTGTAATTAATGCAAAAGGAGGGCCATCATCCTATTACCGTATATATTCGTCTACAAGCCGAATTTTTTTTCTCTCCAAAAAATGACCTCTCAAAACCACATTCGGTTTATGCACGGGTCAGAACTAATGAAAGCGCTCTTTGAAGCGGAGTTTACAAAAAACTAAATAATAATTTATTTATCTGGTTAGAATTCATTTATTAACCCTTCCACTGCTTAAATATTTTTCTGATAAGATAAAATTATTCACTCTTTGCAGCATAATGAGAATCTCTAAGGCTGCAGCGGCCATATTGGAAAAA
>JAHWFO010115767.1:885254-946315 GCA_023313115.1 Rhysida immarginata
AGTGGAGTGCTCTTATAAGCGGAGTTTACAAATGAAACCAGCACGTTTTTACCTTTTATTTTTATGCTCGAAGGTTTTTACTCATTCTTTCATTGCAATACATCAATACAGTAACCTAAACAGTTGTTCAATAGATAATGAATTCAAAATGCAGCATCGAAGATTCAAGAAGATCGAAAAATTCAATATCTAAACTATTTGAACATCTTAACAAGTGGTGCCATCTCTCGACGAAACCAGCAACTAAATGACAAACAACACTGGCGAGCAGAAAAAACATCCTCTGGGACGACTTTGTTGCTTTTCGTCTGGTTGCATTTTGTCTAACATAAATGAAATAAAATTATTGTTAAAATGTAGACCTGCCTCATACATATTTATTGATTTTATTTTATAATACAAAACCCTGAAATTTTGTGGCTTTTCGTGCGGTTGCATTTTATCTAACATTAGCTAGGGACATAAATTGCGCTCCAAAATTTCTATGATCCTTCCTATCCATGTTCCATTTTCATCATAATCATTCCTACACCATGATTTTATTATTATAGGGTGACTAGCAACTGGGAAAAGTCAGCGAATTTGTTTGTAACCAGGAAAAGTCAGCGAATTTTACAAAATCAGCAAAAAAATGTGAAATAGGATTGAAAACTTTGAAAAATGTCAATAATATTTTCTATCAAGATAGTCTTTTTTTTTTTTTTTTTTGCTGCTGACGGTCAATGAAAAGTCAGGGAATTTTACGAAATCATTTTACTAGACATCCTGTATTATAAATTTAATGTATTCTGTTCTTTTTGAAATTTTTTTTTTTTTCCTTTTTTGCCTCGGTTTATGATCGAATCATGGTGTTTTTTTCCACTTTTTGGGGTCAAAAATCGTGATTTGGTTTATGCACGGGTCGGCTTATGCATGAGTGTATACGGCAATAAATATTTTGTTTCACTTCACAGTGCTCATATTATTTTTGTCCAACCTTGTATAAGGATTCACCTACAATGTGTGTTAAAAAAGGATTGTGTCATAATTAATTTCTACATGTTTCTTCCCTATCAATACTACATACAATGTTCATACAGGACCTCAAAGGGCCGCTGAAAGTTTATGGAATGAAATTCCATTCAGAATGGCCATTGCATTCCTCTTTATCGACCCCACATATCTTTTTATGCGGATTTATGCCTGGGGAAGAGTAATGAAGTCTGTGGGAGCCAGGTCAAGCAAGTATGGAGGGTGTTCGATGATGATCATTTTTTTTATCCCAAAGAATTGGTGGATAAAAATTGACGAATGCACTGGTGAATTGTTGTAAGCAGAAATCACTCACCAACTATTGGACATTTCCTATACTTAATACCAGTCTCTTCAGCTAACATTTTGATACTCCATCAGGATTATTGGCTAGCAGTGAGTGTACAACTTCAATGTTTTCATCAGTAATGCTTGTGGTAGGAAGCCCCTCTTTCAGATTGTCTTCCAGTCCTCATTGCTATTTTTGAATTTTGAATCCATTCAAACACCTTGCTAAGAATTAGACTATCAATTCTATGTGTGGTTTGCACAATTGGAAACATTTCCGTAGTAGTTTTAACGAATTTAAAACAAAACTTGACAGGGATTTTTATAGCATAAACAAAAATGCAAACTTATGCAACTACTTTGTCTACTCAAAACACTACAAAACAATTGCAATGTTCAATAAGATTTTGTTCAATAATTTAAAATAATAACCACTATGTTTTATAAAAAAAAAGAACAATCCTCGAACTTTTTAAATGCAATGTGTATAGAACAGAAGCTATGATTTTCTTTATAAAGAGTATTTTTTCTCATTTTAGAAATAAAAAACTTTAGACAGGTTCCTTAAAGTGGTAATTATTTAGTCCCCAGACAGTCTATAATTACAATGGAAAACTTAAACTCTTCCTCCAAGTCATTTAGCCTTAATTTCCATATTCAAAAGATAATAAAAAAAAAATATATGAACTAGGACAATAAGGATAGACTTCAGGGAATGATTCATGAAAAGTAAAAAAAAAAAAAGTTCATATCTACATATGTCCACAAATGCAAAATTTCCATGTTAATGGCAATAATTGTGTCCACAACTGTGTGTGATTTTCCTGCAGCAGAGTTACTTTTGAGTGACTGTCATGCAGAAGACGTACAATGGTCTGGTATTTATATCAGGAACAAGCTAAGATGGTCTTCACATACAGTAATGCACATGGGAATGATTAACAGGCCACCACTTCCTGAAATGGAAACACTTGAACAGCATGTCAATGCAGCCTGTGCTGCTATTTGGTTACAGGCTGGAACATTCGTACGTGTGCTACAATCGATGATGCAACATGTGAACGTTTGCAATGCATCCCAAGGAGATCACTTCGAACAACTTTTGCAATGTTGACAAAATTACAGCTCTGTTACAGACAAACCGTCCATTTCCAGACATATGCTCTTGTGACAAACCTCCTGTAAACGTCCAACTGGGAGCGCTTAAAAATGACAACCACCTCTTCCCTTAAATATAATACTACAACTATATACTATCTGTGATTTCCTCAGAAGCATTTGTCGATGGTTCAGGGCCTCGTCGCACGTCTACTGTCCCAGCTCTATATTCAAATTACTGCTACTCTGATAAAAACCACATACACCACACCAAAGTTAAAGCTCTAAAATAACACTTTTAATAATCTGCTCTCTTAAATGCAATACAATCATACAATCGGTTTAACTTGGTGCAACAAGCAACTGAGGACATATTTTACCACTCAACAAAATACAGCAGTTTAGAAAACCTAAAAGTATGTCTAGAAGGAGCCCCTTGGACTAAAACTTAAGGTATCTAATTACTATAACATCCACCAATCGTGGGTGGACAACACCCGTCAGTGTTTTGAGGTATGCGGCTCCACCCATTGAGGTATGTACCTCACTCAAGGAAAGCCCCTTCCTTCTACCGTTGCGCCACCTTATGTCCTGCCCCGGTGCGCACGGCCAAGGTGGCTGGGAGACAGACCACCAGCTGAGCCACTCCTCCCAAAAACGGACTTCAAATATTCCACAAACCGACGCAGAACGTGTCATGTACCCCTTTTAATTAGTACAAGGGAGGAACCAGAACCTCCACAGACCCTGTTCAAAAGTAAAGAGTGCTCAGCACTGGAAATTTATTCCAGGTAATAAGCAAGTGTCCATCTCCATAGCATCTCCCGAAGTGTTCCTTGGCATACACCCCGGGAGCAGATCAGCGACTGTGGTCAGAACAGTAATTTTTACCTTCTTCCATACACCACAATTATTATTTATTCTGCAACAAAGTAAACTTTACTTGCCTGGGGCGAAATGCCTCCAACAGTACGACCAAAAAAAAAAAAAAAAAGAACAGTTCAAAAGGGCTTAAGGACACTTTTCTTCATTCAACATATGCACGTCACTGTTCTACGGCACACAGAAACAGTCCTGCTCTGGATAAACAACGGAGCTTGAAAAGGACAACAGCAGAATATCTAAGGGACTCTCAATTAGCGGTGAAAGCGTAAATGAAGAAAACGTTACATAGGGGCCGAGGGAGGCTTCCCTGCCCAGACTCTACTTTCGTTTACACCGCGGGGACAATCACCACTTCCACAAATGTTTCCTCCTTAATTCGGGTTAAGCTGCATGTTTTTTTTTGTTTTTGTTTTTTTACAGAAAACTCACAGTGAAATCGCTGTTTATAACTGCCATTTTTCCCTCCAAATTAAAAGCGAATAATAAATTGATGCAATTAGCAATGCTTTAGAAGACCTCCGACCAATATGGCGGCCTGATTCGATCACGGGAGACGATATATGTCCGCTCGGGTTGACGACTTTCTTTTCACATCTCAATTAGAGACCTGCGCATAACAACGCAAGAATGCCGAATAACAACAAAACAAGAACATTTCTTTATAACAATGGGGGAAAAATGCTGCTATCATTTTCCCGAAAAATCGACGCGAAGATAATAACAGCTCAACAATGCTTGCACGATGCTGCTTCCTTCTAAAGCAACAATGGACAAGCAGAAATAAAACAATTTTCACTAAAAAAAAACAACATTATATTCTAGCAGTAAACACAAAAATCCGCATTAACCAAAATAGAAAAATACGCCCACAGTAATTAATGAGGGATTAATAGCCCCCCAACGAAACATATTTCATTGTTCACTGCACCACAACACACAAACCTTCACACAACAACCAACAACGAAACAAATTCGGGAAAATAAAAACCATGCACACACATATGTCCACTACAAACCTCCACAACTATAACCCACAGCTTAATGAAACACAAGATCACCAACACTGTTTTAATAAATAAAAAGAAAAAATCTCCAAACCACGCAGCACCACCTAAACAAAATGAAACACACATTCGCATTCCGAACTAAACAACACAACACTCCAACTCCACTGCTCCCACGCATCACTAACAACACACCAAAACACAACAGCACTTAAATAAGCTACTGCCTTCTGCCAGGGGCGTACAAACCATACTGACATGAAATGTCACACTCTTATGAGATTTTTTGTTCTTTTTCTGGTCGGGGTCACCTTTTGAAGTTTTCCCTATTGTTTTAGTTCACCCTGTATATCTGTAAGGCAGAGTTATGCTATGCTTGTTTGAACAAGATGTATTTCATAGAAAAGAAGGCTAACAGATTTCTTTTTGTAGGGCAGGGAATGAAAATTCAAATACAATTTCATACTAATACTATACCCTTCAGGTCAAAAGTTTGGAAATACTTAATTTTTGCAACTATTTGCATTTCAAAAAGTAAAATAAAGGAAACTGGCTAAATAAAGGAAGAAAATAATTAAAAAATCTACTTTGTCATTCATTTTTACGTCTAAAATAATGTTTATTAACAAGAAAGTTAGTAATAAATTAATTAAACAAATACAAAAAGTAAACAATGACAGCGACAAAAGTTTGGAAATTCATTTAAAAATATTTAAATTGTTTAAAATTATTAAGTTACTATTGTAAAAGTGTGTTTAGATCATTGTTGCATCTATTAATATTCTTACCTCAATTTTATGAAAGGCTTAGGAGGTAAAAATAAATGTCATAATAACATGCCACCAACTGCGCAAATTGAAAATCATATCAGAGATTTGATTATTAAAATGTAGAATGATAATGAAAAGCAAGTGGAAATAGCTAGATGTTTGCATTTAACAGTCAATAAAATCATTAAAAAACACAAAGAACTTGGAATGGCCAATATTTTGCCTTGCTCTGGAAGAAAACGCATTATAACTGCAAAGGAAGATAAGCATCTCAGGGTTTTGTTGAGAATAAATAAAAAAACAACGATTAAACAAGTGACTGGACAATGGAATCCATCACGAGAAAAAACGTATCTGCAAGAAGAACGGCAGCAAGAAGATTAAGATCAATGGGCGATCATCTTACGTTGCAGTGAAGAACCACTGTTGACAAAAAAGCAATGAAAGCAAAATGCTATCAATGGGCTAAAGACCCTCAATTTTGGACAATTGATGAATGGAACAAAGTCATTCTTAGTGACGAATCAAAATATTCATTATTTAATAATGACCAAGAAAGAGTCATTCGGAAGATAGACCAAAACTATCATCCAGCCTGCATTGCTTAAAGAATCGAATTTCCTCCAAATATTGTGGTGTATGGTACTCTTTGCTTTCATGAACTTGGAAGTCTCTACTTCATCAAGAGAAGTGTCAATAGTGCTTACTACACCCAAATAATGGCAGACTATCCGATTCCTACTACTCAATTTTTAATGGCAATGGTGATTTTATTTATCAGCAAGATGGGGCCCCTTGCCATACATCTAAATATTTATTGTCATGGCTAGAAGACCAACAAGTTCAGGTGCTAAAGTGGCCTGGGAATAGCCTTGGACATGAATCCGATTGAGTAGATATGGAACATCATGAAGAAGAAAATTTCAAGTTTGAAGCAACCAACATCAATGAGCTTCAATCTATTGTCCAAGATGTTTTGTGTAAAATTACAAAAGAAGAATGCCAATCCTAATTAAATCTATGCCAAGGCAAATAAAGGCCAGTGTTGGCATCGCTAGATAATAAATCTAATTCGCTACGCTACCGCTATATCAACGAAATTCTAGCTAATTACAGCTACCGCTAAAGCTAGATAGACGAAAATCTAGCTAAATATCGCTACCGCTAAAAACAAAAAGCCAGCCATTGCTACCCTTTGTGGTGTGATGAAGTAAAGAGAAGGGTAAAACAACTTTTTAAAAATTATATACCTTTTTCTCATATTATGTCAAATTATATGATACAGTTTAAGAAAACATATTTATTTAACAGAACATTTTATTTTTTTTTAATAGCACAAGTTTTTCAAAGTAGATGACAATAGTCTGTTTCTCAGTGAGGTTAAAATCAATTTACCACAACTGAACAAATGCTCAACTGGAGCACTAGATGTGATGCTTGTATTGTAGCGTAAAAAGATTTTTTTTATTACTGGATATTTCTGAAGCATTTCAACTTCCCTAGAAGGATCTGCCAAGTATTTGTCCACGATTGCTGCTGATGAAGAAGCATTTCCCATCTCGAAATCATAAAAATCAACGTCTTCATCAGTTGATTCTAAAATAATTAAAATATTAATTATTATCCTAATATATTTATAACATTACATATGACTACTTGACTACAAATAAAGATCATGTACTTCGTGATTTTTCGAAGTTTTCTGCAGGGAGAAATGGTTCAACTGCATTTGTGAGTAGTTTTCTTGCTCTGGAAGTTTGTCCTTCATCTTCAATCCAGGATAGCTTGAACATTGGATAAGTGACAGCTGCCAAAATCATTTGATCATCATGGAAGTAGGAACCAAATCTTTTGTTTAAACCATTCAAAAGACCAACAATTAGAGGTTTAACAATGGAACCAAAAAAACGCCCGAATTAATCGAAATAATCAAATAAAAAAATCTGATATATCGAGTTGCATTTATTCGAATCTTTTTTCATATTTTAGCGAATTTTCAGCGAAATATAAGCGAAATATCGCTTGGATTTAAAAAAAAAAAAAAAGCTAGCGACACTATAAATTCGCTGACTCTGGGAAATAAGCGCACTATGAAATCGCTACAATAGCAATAGCGACGCTAATAGTAGCGCGCTATTTTTAGCGGTAGCGATGCCAACACTCATAAAGGCAATAGTCAATGTCAGGGGAGGTTGGACAAAATACTAAATTTGCAAATTTTTATAATTTTTTCATATATAATTTCAAATTTCCAAACTTTTGTCTTTACGTAACTAAATTTCCAAACTTTTGTCTCTATTGTTATTTACTCTTTTAAATTCTTTATTGTTTATTACTAACTTGCTTGTTAATAAACATTATTTTAGACGTAAAAATGAATGACAAAGCCGATTTCTTAATTATGTTTTTCCTTTATTTAGCCAGTTTCCTATTATTTTACTTTCTTAAATAGAAATAGTTGCAATAATTAAAAATTTCCAAACTTTGTCCTGGAGGGTAATCCTTTCAAATTTCACTAAAAAAGAGTAATGAAAATAGCATATGGTATTAATACTGTGTTACCTTTAATTAAAAAATAAATAAATAAATAAATAAATAACAGATAAAATACAGCTGACTCGCGATAATCCGACATTTGACAGTCCGACGACACGCTCGGTAGTCCAACGCTACATCGAATGATGTCGCTGCTGCAGACACAGACATGCACACACTTGTTGGAGGGAGAGGTGCCTCCTCCCATCTGACTTAGTTCCCGACTGCCAATGGATATAGCCTTAGAAGTCAAAATTCAGTTTTAAAAAATCAACCTTAGGTAATCCGACATTTTTGATAATCTGATGACCTCTCGGTCCCATAACTGTCGGATTACACGAGTCAACTGTAAATGATACTATAGAAATCATAGAATTAAATTTCATGCATCAATTTTTTATAGCAAGTCAAATGACTATTTGAATGGAAAAAATATTTGAACTTAATAAAGGCATGCAGCTTCCAAAAAGTTATCATGCTCTTACAGATAATATTAAGTAAAAGATAAAAAACAATGCACTTACCGGGTAGGCATCCTAACCAATGCAAAATAAATACATATAAAGGTCTTAAAAATTATATACTATTTATTTTATTTAGCCATTCGTAGAGGAAAAGGTGGTAATCTGCTCCCTCCCCTTTGATTTTTATTAATAAAAAAGTCATAAGCTATCCTAAAACCAGGTAATATAGCACAAAGAGTGATATTTCGTTGGCATGAAGTCCCTTTTTTATTTATTTCAAATAAATAAAATACTCAAAATGTGGCCAGTCCAAACAGATCGGATGAGGTCATGTGCAGATATTATGGCCCCCAGAGGTATCATTTTAAATGTATAGCAAAATACATACATTTAAACTCATGAATAAAAAAGAATAAAATCAACATTCAATAGTCAAACAGATAAATCTACTGAGTAATTAAAAATACTTGGAATTAGTAATTAAAAATATCTTCTATTATCTAACAATGAAAGTTGGACGAGTTTTCTGTGAACTAAAATAAACATATACTATTTCTGCTATAAAAAGACTAAAAATTATCAAATCAAAATAATTAAGGTGTAATTTTTGCAGAAGGACGCTCCATATTTGTATTGTTTTATTTAATGGCAGAAATCAGATATATGATAATCATTATGAGTCCACATTTGCAACCTTTAGCATTGTACCCATTCTTCACTTAGGCTATCATTTTCTTTTGCTATCACTGCAGAAGATGCAGTTGGCATCCATGTTTTCAGATACTCTGTTCAGGTTATGGGCATTTTCCGATTCAGAATCATTATCTAGAATTTCCTGCTTTTCTTCCACTTTGTCACTGCTGTTCACAGGTGTAGCTGCTCTCAGGGCTCTGGTACAACTGCTTCTCCCTCGTACACTGCCTCTACCACAGACTGTCTGACAGAATGGCCTCTACTACGGAGACTACGAAGTCAATTAGGGTCACAATCACATTCACCATCAAATAAAATGATAAATCCAAAATGTTGATTACAAACCATATATTTAATATGGCCCCGTCACCATATTACAAACAGCAACAGTGGGCAATTTAACTACAGGGGACCACATTACCACCATTTCCTCTACTCAAATAATACAGGGTGTCTCACCTAAAGTGATCCAATAGCAAATTTCTAAGATACAAATCTGACAAAGTACTTTAGTTTTTTTGCTTTTTCTATAAATCCAAACGTACCACACTTTCACTGCCTGTATCTCCTAAACGGTTGTATCAATTGAAAAAAACACTAAGAATAAAAACATTTTTCAAATGCTGTATACAATCTGAAAATACCATTAAATATAGATGTTTCCACTGCACTTTTCAAAGTTGACTTCCATACTCGAAAATGGCATCAGTTTTTTTGGAAATGGAATACACATAAAAACCCTTCACAGAAGTACAATAATTCTTCCAATGAAAGTACTTTGTCATGTTTATATTTTAGAAGATGGCTACTGGTTCATTTTAGGTGAGACACCCTGCATAATACAGTTAATTTCAAACAAACACAGGTACAATCTGTTAAATCTGGGACAGAATGATGCCAGACCATAAAATATTCTGAATCATTGTTTGTGCCTGGCACCCTAGGCAAAGAAAAACTGTTGAATGTGGCAAAAAGAAAAATGTCCCCTTGTCTCGATCAACAAGTGCCTCAGTGTTATGTCATTGTGAGTGACAATGTTTTTTTCGAGATTGTCAGTCGCCTAATACCATTCATGGGTGGTCAGATAAATTCAGCACGAACTTTTGTAAATCAAAATTTTTTGAATGCCAGTTTTTCTTCTCTGAGACAAATGTAAAAGGAGAACAATTTAGGGTGTGTTTGTTTATTGCGACGAAAGCGACTAGCCGTCAGTACGAATCACGAAGCCATGAAAGTCGTCAGCCTGACGATAACAAACGACTTCGTGAGAGTGACTGTTTTCAAGTGGGCAATCGACAACAGCGACATATGCCTTCTAATGCTCGCAGTAAATAACGAAATGATAAAGCAATATTTTCATTAAATTATGTTTTCGGAATGATCCTAAATCCTTTTGGTACGAATGTTCTGTTCTGTTTGAACTAATTCTAATACTAAAACGCCGATCGCCTTCTCTAATACTAATCCCGCAGAAGTGCAATAGAAAACGGAAGTAGCCGATCTAACGAGACTAAACAAACGCAGTCACGTTAACTTCGTCGCACTAAACAAACACACCCTTAACATATGATATTCAAAAAGTGGATCACATAAAGTGAACGTGTGAAAATTATTTCATTTTATGGAAATTTTAATAAATTAAAGCAAAATTTTTCATTTCAAGAGATGTAACTTCAATTCTCTGGTTAAATTTCTTTACACGGCTGTACATCATACAGTAAAGAAGTATTTATTCTATATTAAAAGCATGTGTTGAATTAAGAGTATTAAAGTGTATTAAAAGAGTATTAAAGAATGTGTTGAATTAAAAATGTGTTGAATATACTCACCCACATCTATATCTGTAGAAGGTTTAGCCTACCCAAAATTTACCATAATGTACCTCTATAAAATATCGAACTTACCCGATCTTTTAATTTCCATCGTCCCCTTCAAAGTAGTCTCATTGGACGTCTATACATCGCTGGAAGTGCTCAGGTTGGGGAATGTTTAACCCGTGCTGCGATTCCGCTTGGATCACTTCAATGGAGTCAAATCGCTGCCCTTTTAACCACAATTTCAATTTTTGGAAGAGGTAGAAATCGCAAGCTGCCAGGGGACAGTGGTCATGTTGTTTATATTGAGGAAGTTCCTCACAGTGAGCGATCTGTGCGCCGGAGCATCGTCGTGATGGATAAGCCAGTTTGTTTTCTTTCACACATCTGACCTATTGCGCTTCACGTTTTCCCTTAATCGTCTCAAAACATCCTGTATGACAGTCCAAGGCAATCACAAACATCGTGGATGGGCTGCCTTCGGTCCTCTTCGATCACATCACACATTTTCATGATCATTTCTGGAGTTGTGTTTGTCAACGGTCGACCAGAATGATTGTAGTCTTCCACAGACTCCGGACCATCTTTGAAACGCTTAAACCACTCAAATGATTGGATTTGGCCTAAAGCTTGTTCACCAAAAGCCTCCTTCAACAGTCTGTGGTTTCAGCCGCAGTTTTCTTCAGCTTTAATATCAAGAATCGCAACACGACCACCACAAAGAATGATAAAAATAGCTCAAACTCAAAATCACTTGTACAATTACACCTGGGACATACCCCTAAAACCCCAGGCCCATAGTCGGGGGGGGGGGGGGGGGTCGACGGGAGTCAACGACGACCAACCCATTATGGAAAAAGGTCAGCCTCCCAAATATGGAAAAAGGCCCAGCTCAGTGGAATTTTTGAAAAAAGGTCTGGAATTTTTGAAAATCAAACCCCGAGATAACGTCCTGGCTACGGCCCTGCACCCTCCTAACACCATCTAACGGCAAAACTTCGTACCTCTTATGGTTTGGTCAGAATAAAACAATTTCGGGAAATTTTTTGTAGCACCTCATATATAAAGACTTGGCGTTTGTTTGTTTGATAATGCTCTTTGCTCTGTCTGTTACCAATATTGAATTGAATTGAATGGTACCTTTCTTAAGTGAGGGTGGATATGATATGCCTTTTTTAAGATGTGACATATCATATGCTTGGGGCTAATACTGCACAAGGGTCCCAAGAACCAGATGCACGGTTTTGAAACCAGTAATGACTGCTATAAGATGTCAATATACTAACCAAAAAACAAAACAGTCTATTTCATATACAGGATGAGGCAAAAGTCTGGTAATGGAGCATAGAACTCGAAAACTATTTAGTGTCGGTTAATGAAATTAAAAATGTTATTACTAAGCAGGATAGGGGCTATTTGGTAGTGGCATTTTCAAATTTATGCAAGAAAATGTTCATGAATTTTGGAAAGTTGTAGAGCACCCTTCAATTACTTTAAATCGAATATTAAGATCATTGCTTTATTAGACGAAAATTAAAGAAAAAAACTGCTTAAAGTTGGTAAAGCACTTCAAGTCGTTTGCAGAGAAGCCCATCATTTGTGGGGACCAAACCATTAAATTGACTAGGAAAAGGAGGCATAATGATAGCTAGGCTGTGGTTGAATCAGTATGCTGGAAAAAATTGCACCAAATTCACACAGCAGAACATAGGAACTTGCAAGAACATTATTTTTTTTAGCCTATTTAAAAACTGTTAATTTGCATATACTGCTAAACATGCTGACAATTGTAAGCAATAGAAATTTGTGCACGGTAGCCTATAGACTTCATGAACGTTCTATGTGGTCTCAGTATGAAATTTCCACGTGCTACACTGAAGCGGTTATTGAGATCTTCAAATGATGTTGTTGGTCTTAAGGGGACTAACTGTTCAAATTTTGATCTCACTGTTCAAACTTTTTGAAACTTGGCACACACTTGAGGCAGGCTCCAATTAGATTCTGTACAAAGTTTTATAATGATATTCGAATTTATATCTAAGATATATGCAAAAATATGTAAAAAAAAACATACATAACAAACAAACATTTACAAAACCAATGAACTAAAATTGAAGAAAGGCATCACTATCTATGTTTTAGTATGTAAAAAAGAGAAAATTAAAATATTTTGGTCTGAAAATGTGAAAAAAATAAAAATCATAATGTAGTGTTGTGCATTTTTTCAAAAAATTGGCTGGCGATAACTACAGTCGAAACCCGTTAACACGAAATCGTCGGGACCATAAATTTTTTCCTATTATCCGGAATTCGTATTATCCATCAACTCTGATAACTTTCGAAATAAGCATGGAAAATTATTGTTATAAAATACATACATTTTTATTCCGTTCCTTCAGTAAAAAACTCTGTTATTTTGGTCTGTCTACACGACATTACAAAATTTCTGCTTAAAACATTATTTACTTTTGAGTATAATGTAAATAAATCTGGAGGAACATTTTCCCCATACAAAATAAATGATTTAGATCATCTATCACAGTAATCATATGCTGTGTTGACGGAGCAGAGTGCTGAATTTGCCCAGGATCATCATCACTTTCATCACTTTTGACTCCGCCATCTTGGTTTCTATCTAGACACTGTTGCACGTGTATAATATAGAAAAAAGTAAACTTACTTGTTAAAAACAATTCAGCAATGCCTCTTCCATTTCCTCATGTGTTGCTGTTCACATCAGTCTCCTTTTAAGTGCCCCACTTGTCTCTGCTTGCTGTCTTATTTTTTCAGCGTTTTTTTATTAGCGCTGACAAAGTTGACGGAGGAATTTCAAATTCTTTAGCAATATGCCCTTCTTTTGCATTTGGTTTTTCAACGGCATCTAGAATTTTTAACTTCACTTCTAACGAAAGATCCTTTCGTTTTTTTCCTTATGTCGGACATGGTGTGGCAGTAGTAGCGTAGTCTGCAGCTGTGTAGTCTGTATCGAAGAAGACCGATTGATTCCTGTTTAAAATTGCCATGTGATTCAATTTCTTTTGAAACAAGTGCGCTCTCATACAGAACCAATCAGATTCGCATTAGTGAACACCACATGGTTAGTGGCATTCGTCACGCCTGTAAGAACATGTGATTCTCTACAAGTCAGTGGTAATTCACCTTTTCATTATGTCATCACATGGGCGGCACCATTACGATCGTGGAAAAAAAAAAAGAAAAAGTAGAAATCATGTACTACACCGATTCAAAAGAAGAAAATGTGTTATAACGAAAATGTAGCAAACCCTAAAGATCATGCAATAGCTCGTTATTTCTGCAGCTTCGCTATGGGACGATACAAAAGCCTAGGAATCAAAATGAACTGGTGTAATGGCGGACGTCTACTATGACCTCCTGGTGGACAAAATGTTCTCTAAAAAGGTGAATAGATCACAGAAAACATTTAATTTTTATTTCAGAAAATTCCATACTTCGAAAACTTATTAGAATTTTTATTCTGATCACTATTTTCTCACTAAATTTCCAAAATTTTCCTTCGTATTAAACGGACTTCAATTAAAAATCGTTCATATTAAGAGGATGAATTTACATGCAAATATCATTCACGGGTACGGGCCAGCAAAATTTTTCGTATTAACCGAGTTCGTAATAACGGCTTTCAACTGTATTTAATAATTTTTTAAAAAGTTAAATATGACTTTATTCATAATTTTCTCTCTGCCATGTACTTTCAGGCCTAGGAGTGGCAAACTACCTCAAAAAAAGAATAAAGAGACTAATATGCCAAAAAAAGAGACAAAAAGAGACTAGTGCACCAAAAAAATATACCAAAAGAGACTAAATGGATGTATGTTCTTATATTAATTTTTATATTTTTTTAATAATCCATTATCAAAAAAAAGACTAGAAAAAAATGGAAAACCATATTGATCACAAAGAGCACCATAAACATTTATAACAAAAAACTGACAAGTTTCTCAATTCAAAAAGAAACAGCTTCATTAGTTTCTGATCCTGAATGGGATACGTCTTGCACATTTACTATTTGATGATAACTTTCTAAGTATAATAAACATTACACTTATTAAAACATAGAATTATACTGCCGTTGTTTCTAATATGATGAAATAAATTCTGAAGAAATAAATTACTTCAATAAAAAATAAATACAGAACTGCCGTCTGCTATAGGCCTTGTTAAGGATTTTACGTATTTTGCTTTTCTGTTTTTGTCACTGTGTGGCATTACTTGTTCTCTCTCTTCTTATCGTACTACTCAATAAATAAACAGTTTGTTTTTTGCTCCCCTATATTTGTGTGAAATGCCGTCGTTTCTTTCGCCAAATACAACTCTATGAGCTCATGAATCGCAAGTATACACTTCCTTAAGTTTGTCATCATAATTAACCTAAACATTTTGGTCCTTCGAGCCGGATTATATTTGCAACTGCCGAAGCTATTTCTCTCGAGTGTTTTATTCTCATGAGCTCAGTTGATAATTGCTTCTGGTCCTTTGAACTGCTGAATGTCTTTTTACTAAGAAGACATCGTGATGTTTCTTTCTTCCACTTCAATGTGCTTGATTGTTCTTCGTGTTTGTGACTGATTCTCGCTGCTCATACTGCTGTCGTTTGCACATCACCGATTCTTCTTCCAGTTATTCCGCCATCTTGGCTCTATGCATCTCCTCCTGCTTCAATCTGCTGGCTTCATCAAACACAATGGATCCTAAAAGAAAACGCTCTTCCATCAAAGCTATGCTAACTCGTTTTGAATTCTGTGTTCGAGAACTTTCATCTGCAAATCCTTTTGCGCCATTGAATGCCTTAGACACCCTTCAGTTACGTAAACGGCTGCTCAACGTGGAACCATTACTCGCTTCGTTTCATGAGATTCAACTAGAGATCGACGCAGATGAAACAAACGATATTGACTCTGAATCAGCAGAATTTGAAGTTAAGTATTTTAACATAATTGCTAATGCTCAGGGAGGCCGTAGCCTGGTGGGCTTTCACTGAACAACTTCTACGAAGCTAAGCTACATCAGGCACGGCTCGTCACTGAATGGGCGACCATCCGTGATAACCAATCTTCACCCCCCCCCCCCCCTGATTGCTGCGACCATCATACAGCAGTCGTGAATCCAGGTCCATCCAGGGACCCAACTCATCAGCCTCTGGCCATACAGGCCCTTGATGGACGTATTGGATCTAATTAATTAATATAAGTAAATAAATTTAAAAAAAAAAAAAAAAAAAAAAAAAATGCTGAGCATTTGTTAGATAGAAATATGCCTTGTCCAACCTTCCCACCCAGTTCTGTAAGTTCGCATGGCAGCTCACACCACTCTCATTCGTCATCTAATTTGATTAAGTCGCCTACTATTAAACTACCACAATTTAGGGGAAAGTTTGAAGACTGGCTGAACTTTAAAGACTTATTTGCGAGTCTGATTCATGAAAATGGCGAACTCGGCAATATACAAAAATTTCATTTGCGCACCTCGCTGTCTGGCAAAGTGGCAGAGGTTGTTAAGAATCTCACCTTCACTGGTGATAACTACATTACTGCTTGGGACAGTCTTAATGACCGCTATGACAATCAAAAAATACTAATTCATAACCTTATGAAAGCCATCTTCGATCTAGAGCCGATTCCCAAAGAATCCTGTGCTAGACTACGCACCTTGATTGACTCGGCCAAGAAAAATCTTCGATCTCTGGATTCTTTGATCAATAAAGAGCATCAGAGATAAGAAGGGAAACTTATGTAGCTGGAGGGGGAAGTGGTAGTACAAATAAAATATTGTTTCAGCAATGAAATAACGTAAAACACATATTAGAAGTAAATATGTAATGCATAAAGAAATGATGGATTTCTACGTTGTAATATTTACTTTTGCGTGTACTTTATTTTTATTCAAATATTTCCGTTGATCAAATCATGCACCGTTTTCTTTTACTCATTTCTTTTTCCGCACATAAATTGCAATTTACTAAACCTTCCCAGAATCACAGTTTAGAATAAAAGTCGTCTAATTAACGAATTAATCAAGGAGTTTATGACTCTTGCTTAATTAAAATAAAAAAAAAAAGGTGCACCAAATTTAATCATAAATTTATCCGGTAAAACGTTTCATATTTTAATATTCACCCCATTAGAAATGACAACAAACCCTCAGGGCTTAAAACCGGTAATGTTTCACTTGGATCCTAGGAAACTTCCTGTTGTCATGTTTTCTATGGCTTTTCTATGGCTTTTGTTGTGAGTGTTTGCTTGCTACTGAAGATAATGAATATTATAAAGGCCTTTTTATTGATAGAATCTTTTAAATTATAACAAAGATGCCGGTGCATATAAATCTGAACTTTAATTCAACCTGAAAATTATTGGGTTTCCATTGCTTTGATCTGGAAAAATCAATCGATCACTTGAAATCAGGTTTTATTTTGTTGTTGTTGTTGCTGTTATTTTTAACAAACGAAACCTCGAATATAGAAATTCTCTCGATGCTTAACAGAAAAGAAAAAAAGAAAACCAAATTCCTTAAATAAATATTTATTTACAAAAATATTGGCTTCAATTACTTGTTGAAGGCCGATTCAGCGACAGTCGAGCAGAATTTAGAGCCCCGAGTCGGGACAGTTTATTCAATTATTATTATTTTTTTTAATTTCAGTTAATTATTTGTTTTTGATTTCAATTTGTTTCATCATTTGTTGATTTAAATTTTTCAGTATTTATTTAAAAAAAAACTTGCTTCAGCTAACTCTGGTGCAAAGCTAACCAAGAAAAGCTAACCCCCATTTTTTGAATAAACTGCCCTGAATCGTGGCTCTAAAAAGATCCGCTCGATTGTAGACTAGCATAATTATTAATATTTTTAAATCTTAGCTTTAATCACTAAGAGAACGGATAAGATGATAAGTTTAGGACTTCAAATCACATCTCGCAATGACGAAAACTAAACAGTTTAACAGTTTAATATGTGAGCGAGAAGAGAGGTAGACAGTGAAGTTGCCACAACAACAGTTCCCCATGTTACTGGTGCTATTGCAGTCGCCGACGATGGGGATTGGTTTGGTTTGTTTGGTATTAACGTCCTTTTCAACTGCCATGGTCATTTCAGGACGGCGTTATAGGGGCCGCAAATTTTGCCTCGCAAGGGTTCTTTAACGTGCAGCCGGCAAACGACTACATGGGACCAACGGCTTTACTTCCCTTCCGAAGGAAGTACGTGATCTCAGGATTTTCCCCCTGAAAAAATCCTCGTCGTCCTCGGCCGAGGTTCGTTCATTTATCCAGCTGTTTGACGAGGTTCATCTTTTGAAAGACTGTACATTTTATTTTCTGACAAAGCATTACAGCCAGATCTCACTGAACAGCCTACAGCACAGCAATAATTTATAGAGTGTGAGTTTTGAACACATTTACAGAATATTCACCACAAATTCAACAAGAAAACTCGACCACCGTGCCCTAACTCACAGATTTAAATGCACAACAGGAAGTGAAGCAGGATCCAGTAGAGCACTATAATAGAGAGTACGGACATTCTTTTCCCTGAACGTATACCGCCAGTTAAGCAAGCTCATTGTCCATTTTGTTGCCTTTCGAGTAGTCATTTTCTATGTGCTTCTGTATGATAATGCTTATTAAAAGCTGTTAACTTTCAATTTCTTCTGAAATGCTGTGCTGCTGTGCAGTAAACTGCAGTAACAAATCATGAATAATTCCCACTAAATCCACTAGATTAAAAAAAAAATAAATTATTCAGTAAATTAATCTTAAAAAAACACTTTTTAAAAGACCCCCCCCCCCCCAACACACGCTACACATTAGAAGGAAAAAATTCAATAAATTTTCAGATAAAGATGATATAAAAATTAAGGCTTCATTTGGAGGTTATGTCATCTTTGATCCTTTACCATAGCTTTTATCTCTGGAGGTTTTGTACCTGTGTTTTTACTCTGGGGTTTTTTTCCTCCCTTGCACTTTAACACTGGGGGTTTTTGCCTACCCTCCATTGAACTACAACTCGCAAAATGCAGAATATACATTAAGGAATTTTCTTTTTATTTATGTTAAAAATCTAATCATGTTTCTGAAGAACAATTTGAACATGGTGAAGAATTGGGAACAAGTCTATGTCAAAAGATTTACTGAATTAAGATGTTTTAGAACTTACCATGAACAAACAAACGCCTTTATAATTTGTAAATACAGCTGTATTTAACAACTTACTGGAAGAAGCAGAAAAATTTATAAGCAGCAATGAAGCCTGCTTTTTATTATCAAAACTGAGTTTTCATGACCTTATGAAATTTAAGGGCGTTCCAAGTGTTAGCCGCTTGTTTTTCTACTTGTCAGGAAAAAAAAATATGACAGTAGGAGTATGGCAATGCGAGCAGTCATTAAGAATGTGGAGTAAATATAAAAAGTAACAAAAAATATTGTTTTTTTTTTCTCTCTCAGAAAATTTTTTTGTTAATTTTGCTAATGAGGATGTAAAATAAATAAGCTAACTTAAATCATTTTAATGACTTAAATTTCAATGTAACATTTTTAAATATAAATAAAATAATATATATTATAAATATATGAAAAACATAATTTTGTTTAACTTTTAATCAGTTTTAAGGCGAATCCTACTGTTTCATCACTAACTAGTATGTTACCTAAATTAAATCACTTTAATGACAAATTTAAATTGTAACTTTCATAAATATACATAAAATGATATGTAACATTTTATGATAAAAATAGGGGGGGGGGGGGAGTTTGGTTGTCTAACTTAAACAGATTTATAGCGAGTCCTTTTTCATTGGCTCAGCTATTAGTAAATAGAAGAAAGGCAACAAAATGGCCGCCACAGTCCAATTGTCCGTACTCTCTATTAAAGTGCTCTAGGATCTAGCTGATGCAAGCGCCCTCACCAACAACTTGATAAAAAATCGGGTGAATAAAAAACACTTATATCATTTTAATACGAATATCAATAGCCTACTTTAAAATCCTCGCTCATTATTTAAAAAACAAATCCTAAAATCATGCGTTTTTGTTCAAACAATGAAAATACGATTTTACTAATTTCATATATTTAATCAAAAAGCGAATTTAATTTTTTTACAATTTCTCAGTTCAATTACTAATTTAAATTTTATCATTTAAGTATCAAATTAAATGAGGAAGTCAAAACCTTCCAGCATAAAAGGGGGAAAGAAGAGGGAGAGCAAATTTGACCTTGTGCTCAAGTATAGAAAACTGTGAACCTCGCAAACTTTTCATATAATCAACCCCCACCACTTTTATTATAAGAGGGACGATTGATAAATAAGGTCTCCATGGCTGTAACTTTTTTATTTGTTAACCGATTTTCAAAATTCTTTTTGTATCTTATACTCACATTTGTCCACTATGTAATGCACTATTCACTTTTCGACATAGTCCCCATTCCTTTCCAAGCATTGCACCAACGCGTGACTAGTCTGAGAGGAATTCCGGAGTTGTTATCGACACCAGGATTGAAAGGCAGCGTTTACTTCGCCGTCAGAACCAACTCATGTCCCTTAAGGGGCTCTTTCTTCTTTGGGAAATGGTGAAAGTCGCAATGTGCAAAGTCTTTCATTTTTGAACTGCAATTTTTCATCTTTGAACTGTAGGCGCTGCAACGCCTCTGTTGTGTGGTGACTCGTGTGCAGGCAGACGTTATCGTACTCCAGAAGAGGGTCCAAATCTGCGATTCAATCCTGGTGTTGACAACAATTCCGGAATTCCTCTCCGATGGGTTCACCCAACTAGTCACGCATTGGCGCAATGCGTGGAAAGGGATGGGGACTATGTCGAAAAGTGAATAGTGCATTACATAGAGGACAAATGTGAGTATAAGATACAAAAAGAATTTTGAAAATCGGTTAACAAATAAAAAAGTTACAGCCATGAAGACCTTATTTATCAATCGCCCCTCGTATATGTGTATTTGGTCAAGTAGCCGACGGGGGTAGTGGGTAGTTTAAAGGGGGTCGGCACGACGCCAATCCTGAACTAGGAGTATAAAACACCCTAGGATAAATTAACCCCGGGTATAATCTACACGGGTTTATTCTGCTCTGTTACACCGGCCGTTGTTTTTGAAGATCACCAGAATTAGGCATGTTTAGAGTTGGAACAAAATCTAGTTTCAACGAATTTCGTTTTCATTGACAATGAATTTAAAACTGCAGGATTATAGAAAAAGCACGATATTTCAAAATGAACTACGCACTGTTGTTTGCATTTGAATTCTAGTTCCCTCGCTGGCAAAAAGTAATCCACTGCTTCTTAATTGATTCGGATTATAGAAATCTATGAAACGTGAAGCTTTACTTATCAGAGTAGCCCATCCTCCTTGGTTTAACTATGCATATACGATCAAAGTAGCTAAACGCATTTTCATAAGGTAGTCAATGGACCACATGCACGGTCTAGCGGCGCCACCGTCGATTTTGTTTCAAACCGAGGCTGGACTGGCAAGCTTTAGTTAGGGTTAAGCTGTACCCATGTGTTGGCAGTACGGTTTGTTAGCATAGCAGCATTTTATTACAAGTAAATTACTGCTGTTTTTGAAATGTCAACTAACTGGACTACGAGTTTAGAGTCTTTACCCAATATTTGCCATAGTGATATTGAATATTGTTTGGAAAAACAGTTAAAGCAAATTTTCAAAGAGGATACAAATTTTTTGTGGAGTCTTATATACATGATTATCAAGGTTAGTCAAAATTAAATTAGCAAAAATAAAAATTACTGTGTTGAAATATGCACAATTTAATTCTTTTTATTGTACATTTTGGAAGGTGTTATTTAAACAGATGACAAGAAAATGATAATCTAAAAGCAAAAGTTTAGTAAGTAATGGTAATTTTTTATTATGCATGTGCTTTTGGTGTATGTGTATGCTTAGCTTGAAAAATAAATAAAATAAATGCTTCATACCCACATAAATAATTGGCGGTGGCAAATGCATAGTTTTGTTGATTGATATGTTTGCATACTTGCCTTCTCTCACTAGCAATATTTATTTTCCCGCAAAGCAGTGATTTATTGACACATGCAGTAAATTGTAAACCTTTTTTTAATTAAAATTAATTAAGGTTATTTAATTTTAAAAATAAAAATCACCTTAATTATTTATAAATCAGTTTTCCATCTATACAATTTTATTTAAATGTTATTAATTTTATTACATATGTTAAGAGCCATGAAAATTATTTACTTTAATGTATGTTTAACTTATGAATTTATTTACCTGAAATAAAGGTCCAATATCCCTCTTATGACTATCCATAGCTTATGACGTTTGTTGTCAGTAGGAAATCGATGAAAAATTTTTTCTTTGTTGCAGCGGTGATCATTTCACCGTACTGCCAACACATGGGTACAGCTTAACCCTAACTAAAGCTTGCCAGCCCAGCCTCGCTTTGAAACAAAATCGACGGTGGCACCGCTCGACCGTGCATGTGGTCCATTGCGAAGCGCTTTCAGATGCTTAGATGCCCAATGAAGCACACCAGAGAAAAAATTAGTCACAGATTTTTTTTTGTCTTATTTACACACTCAAACACAAAATATTTTAAAGGCATTCTGATAAAAAACAGGCTAGAAACTCTTGCAATATGTAGACTCGAAACAAGGCTAGAATCTAAAGAGACTAGGTAATGAAACCAATACCGCCTAGAAAGAAAGCCTGCTCACAGAAAAATCATACATTGTTACATCACCTATGGTAGGGACAATTTCGGACTTATTATTGGTAGAAATATGATTAACAATAATAATACTGTTATAATACTGTACGACGTTTCCGTGCTCAGGCTTTGAGTAGAGGTGATGTTGATGAAATCCCCTCAGGTTTTTGCAACAGGAAATGACCTTATTTTCCGCTAGTCCTTCTAGGAAGACCAGATGGCCAATTTTCAATCTTCCAAGGCATTTTTCTTTAAAAATATTAGGATAAATCGAAAAAGTTTGAATGATATATACAGGCCTCCCAGCCAGTTTTATTTGAAAAATATAGGAAATATAGGAATTTAGTATACATTTATAGGAATGATATCTGCCAAATATAGGAAATAATGTAAAAATATAGGACTAGAAGCCATGCCATTATAAATAGTTTTCATCAAGAAGATTTATTAAAATTGATATTTACAATCATTTAAATAAGCAAAAAAGTTTGAATGCCTCATTTTTTTATGTAAAATGATGCTTTTACAAACAATGATTTCTTGAGGATTTTAAAATTTGAAAAAAACTTCATTCTTAATATGAAATGAAATTATTAACAATTTGTTTCAATAAGCAATTATATGAATATTTTTATTTCTTTTTAAATTTTTTTGCAGGAGTTTCTGATGTTGAAAAAAAACCCTGTTAATTATAGTCTGCTTTCTTTTTTCCACCGCTTTTTGTTTGCTTCTATTAATTTCCATTTCTTTATGTGCAACATCTAATTTATTTTTTGCTGCTTCTATCATTGATTGAGGTAAAGAAATAGCTTTAAATTCCTTTTTCTCCAAAGCCTGTTTAAGTTTTTCATTCCCAGCTCTAAGCAAATCATTTCCAATTTCTATTTCTGCAAATTGTTTTATTTCTCTCTTGGCATATAATTTTGAATTTTCAACTAAATCTTCTTTTCTTATATTTTCCCTAACATAAATTGTATATGTATAAATCTTCTTTTGTTCTAGACAATTCTTTCATTTTCTGCTGTCTTGCCAGTTCTTCTGCTTTTTTTCTGTTCTACTTTTTTCTTTTCTTCTGCTTTTTTTTTTCTTGTTCTAAACGTTGCATAGAATGACTATGAGCAGCATAGAATGACTATGAGCAGAGCAGGCCATTTGTAAGATTTCTCTTGTAATCAGAACCATGTGAGGCCTGTTATTGTAATCCTTAAATTCATCTTGAATGGAAAGGATACCATTTATAGAAATTTCAGACAATTTTATTCTGTCAGCACTGATAATCATGTTGCAGCATTACCGTGTGACAAAACCAACACAAGTATAACAAGCTTCATAAACAAAGGATATATCAAAAATGTCTTCATGCAGAAAAGAAGTCTTCATGCAGAAAAAAAATGTCTCCAATAATAACCATTTCTTATTTTTGTATTGAGACATTCTTCTGCAAGTGTCTCATTCTGATATGTACTCCATTCATCGCTTAAATGATCAATGTCGATTTCTATAGTAACACAAAAAAAACAGGGAAACCACGATTCCACACAAAGGATTTATTCTCACGAATGCACATTTCAACGGCCAAGCCGCCCTCGTCAGCGTGATATAATGACCAGAAGCCTGTTCTGATGTAGAAGCAGCTTTACACAGGGTTTTTATAGTAAAGATTTATACAAGGTAACCAATCAGGTTGAAAACAAAGTAATATAAAATAAAAAATATAAAACAACGACCAATCAGGTTAAGAGATATTTAAGTGTTCACTGTCGTCCCTTTTTTTACCTCCAGTTAAGTGTCTGCCTATATGTAGCCAATCAGATATGTTTAACGGTCCAACGTCTGTGTTTAATGACTTGTATTTGTCCTCATTGGCTATTTCAAGTGATTCAAGTAAATTCAATATTCTAGGGTTGCTTTCGCTGTGTAGGATCTGGAAGTCCTTCTTGTCATAGTCATGTTTGTGATCCAAAACGTGGTCCGCAAATTTGGAGACAGCAAACCTTCCGTTTCTAATACTGGCTAAATGTTCCAATTCGGGTTTTCATGTCACGTGGCGCCTGTCCATAATGCACCTTGTCACATGATCCACATGCTAACTTGTAAATTCTTAGTTGATCTTCTATTTTGACTTTGTCTTTAGGGCCCCCCAGCAGTTTTCCGATGGTGTTACCACTTTTCTAGGCAATTGTTAAGTTGAATTCCTTAGCAATCTTCTTTAGATCTCTCGCTTGGTATTATAAGGCAGAATCACATTTTACCTTTTGTAGAGTGGTGATGTCTCTGGTATTTTGTTGTTGTATAATACGTTTTGATATTTCGTCTACAATATCTTCCTTGTAGCCATTTTTTCGGGCTTATTTTTGATAGTTGTGGTTTTCCTTTTTTCTGCTTTTTTCTGCCATTCAAGTAAGCTCTCCTGATCATATAGTGAAGTGATGAGAGTTTTTGTGGTGACAGTGATTAGAATCTACTTTTAATGTAATTTGGTGTGAAGTTCTTCTTCTGGTAAATTTCAAACGATAGTTTTCCATGTTCTTTGGTCAGAATAACGTCCAGGAATGGTAGTCTGTTATTAATCTCAATTTCATTGGTGAAGGTTATATTGTGACACAGGTTGTTCAGTTCTTTGATAAAGGTATCGATATTTTGTTCATTGGTATTGAATATAGTGAGGATATCGTCTACATATCTATGCCACACTACTGGAAAATATTTAAATTTGTTAATGGGCAGATTCTCAAGTTTTCTGATATATAAGTTGGCTATAAACTAGACACTTAACTAGAAATTATATATATATTAAAAAAAAAAAAGGACGACAATGAACACTTAAATAACTCTTACCCTGATTGGTCGTTTTTTAGATTTTTTATATTACTTTGTTTTCAACCTGACTGGTTACCTTGTATAAATCTTTACTATAAAAACCGTGTGTAAACCTGCTTTTACATCAGAACAGGCTTCTGGTCATTACATCACACAGACTATGGTGGCTTGGCCGTTGAAATGCACATTCGTGAGAATAATTCCTTTGTGTGGAATCGTGGTTTCCCGGTATTCTTGGTGTCATTATTGGTCCACAGTTTCTGGCAAATCTCTCATTTCTATAGGTAATAGACACTGTGTACATATATCGTGATAACATGGCTTTCTTGGCATCGTGTACATGTAGGAAAAATGATGGAAAATGAAGTACTCATGCACAGAAAACACGCTATCGGCGAATTTCAATATGGCCAACTTGACTGGCGGAAGTGGGTTAGAAACAGTTGCTAAGGATTCTGGGAATGGAGAGATGCTCATTTGTAGCTAATTGGCTGCGCATTAGGAGCAAGTTCTGAAAATTCCAACACAGTTGAAACTCTAAAACCCATGCCGTTGTCGGCTCTAGCCGCTTTCCGCCACGAATTCGCTGAAAATCGCTGAATGTGAAACGCCCTTTATACATACAATCTTTAAAAAATAGGAAATATAGGAATATTTGTCCATATATAGGAATTTATAGGAACCTTAAAAATAGGAAATATAGGAAGGCTGGGAGGCCTGTATACATTTTATTAACCTGGATTAATGTTACAATGCAAAAAAAAAAAAAAAAAAATTAAAGTCGAAATTTTTTATTTAGTCTCTTTTTCTAGGTTGGGTATCTCTGTTTTAGGTTTCGTTATGAATGGAAAGTATTCAGCAGCCTAATAACCCTCTATTTTCTTTGGTATGTATGTACATGTATAAGAAATGTTGCTTAATGCAGTGAATAGAGTGATGTCTTATTTAACGGCTGTGTTGTTGAATGATGGATGGCACATTGAACATTTGTAACTTGGTAGTTAATCCTCACACAAGTGGATCGTCTGCAGATTTGTGATGTTTCACTTTACTCTTGATATTGCTTAAAAATATTGTGCCCTCTCACGCATGGGTGAGGGTACCTGTTGAGGGACCCACCACAATAGACACCCACGCGTGGTAGGGACGGGTAGTTTTGACTCGCGAGGGGAGGTAGTGACTAGCCAAAGAACAGATGCGGTGTAATCCTCAAATACAATGTTTTAATCTCAAATACTCTTCTTATGACTTATTATAAAAACTTTAAATATATAAAAGGAAACAGAACTGGGGCCCCAAAAGTATTAGTAAACAAATCAAATTAATTGTCATTAACATTAACAGAATATTACACAGACATTATTTCTAACACAGCGCAGTCCAGTACTAAACCGTGTATCAGTCTCAATAGACCCCCGTTTCAATGCTATTGTGCAGAAGCTAGCACAAGCGCTTTAAAGACAGGGGCAATACTTGTGCACCCTAAGCACATACACACCGAGTCAATACAAGTGCTGGCTACAATTGCTACACTACCATTGCCCACTATCGTGTGAGAGCAGCACAAGAAGGCGCCACGCCCTCCTTTATTCGTAGCCCAACCTCCGAATTCTGCCTATGATCAGGGCACCTCGGGTTGGGGAAGGGGAAGAGAGCCATAACCCCTGTGTGCGACAATCAGCAGACGTTTCAATGTCAACGTACCCAAAACACTGCACACTCTCCACACGATCCCAGAGGCATACGACAAGGCCACATCAATTACCAACACTGTACTAAAAGGACGACACTAGTCGATCCTGTCGACACCTTTGCCAGCCTGCGTAAGTGGGCACATGCACCAAGCTCTGCATTCACTAACTCCCCAGGCACATAACCGGGTAGCATCGTTGAAGCCATTAGAAGGGGAACAACAACTCTGAACAAAAGAGCTCGTCAACTAGGCATAGATACATGTATAAGTCTACTTTGCCGGGGAAAACACCTAGACGTTATAGCTCAAAACTTGATCTTGAAGAACAAACGATGCTTATTTTGCGAGAGTGAGTCACAAGGCATCACCTTAAACTGCCGTCGCTGCGCATTAATAAGCAGTTGCAGACGGACGAAATCGGGCTACACAGGAACAACCTTCTGTTTCAGTCACTATTCCTCTTGTCAAAACGATTAAAATGCATGAGATGCAGGAAAATCAATATAAAAGGAACGTTCTGATCGTTTTTCGAGAAATCCCAACGATGCATTCTTTATCTTGGACAGCCGATCGATTTGATTCCAAAACAAAAGAACATCACGGGCACATTTTCCATCATGCAGCACTCAAAAAAAACAAATCGAGCATACAGTTACGTCCATATTATTCACAGTATTTAGAAAAGCAGGATGAGTAGGTAAAACATAATTGGGCTAGTCACAAAGTGGCTAGATCTCCCGTTTTTCATTCGTAAAATTTCCACATATAACATTTTACCGGGAGACGTGGAGAAGAATCACATGCATCAATCATGCAAAACTCTCAACAAAGGCGAAGACTCATTGTCTCTGTTTTATACGCAGATTTTCGGAAAAGCTGCAACAACATGGAGGCAATCTCAGTTCAGGACATTGTTGCAGCATCCCCATTATTTAAAAATGGGAGTTACAACACAACATTTCGTTGTCATTGCCATTATGAGAGTTACAACACAACATTTCGTTTTTATTCAATTAAAACGAGAAAACACCAGCTACACATACAACGGCACTCACCATCATAATTTACGGGGCCATGCCCCCTTAAATTGCACTATAACGAATGATATCAACCAAACGTAAACAAACAAAAAAAAAAATAAACGACATAAACCATACAATTAAATAATTAAACACAAAACACACGCTGACAACAGCCACGATATAATGATTACCAAGCTCTTTGTTTGTTTTTTTTTAACTTAAGTTTACTCCTCACCTGGTAAGTAATTTATATAGCTTTACCAAATAAACTATCTTAATTAAAATTTGTATGCATGTTGACAATATTTTAATCATCATCGTGGATAAAGTTTTATCCCAACCAGTCAAAATATTTAATACTCAAGATATAAGAACTATAGTTAAAGAAATAAGAAAAATAGTATTATGTAAAAATCATATTCCTAATATATTACATCAGTTTACTCACTTTTGCATGACTACATCCTGGTAAATAATATGATCTGTCATCTCAAATGATTTCACATCAAGCAAATAGATATTACCACCTTCAGTGCCGATTAGCAGATGTGCTCCATTAGACTGCAGACAGCATGTTGAGATTTTCTTCATTCTATATCAAATAGCAGGTGAAAATAGTGCACAATTTCTTAATTTACTTAATAAGACATGCAAATATTGTTTATTAAAATCCTTATACAGTATGGACCCAGTCGAACGTGGCGGTCTGGAGCCAGATTTTAGCGACCGCATTAAACAGAGTCCCACCCCTTCCCCCATTTATATTGAGATCATCAGTTTTTATTTTTATGAAAAAATAATGAAATAATATTTACATATTTACACTAAAGAGTTGATTGATCAGGGAAAAAAACGCAGCAGCTTGGCAGCCTTCCTCTTCTTTAATTTGGCTATCTCTAGACTTATAGTCTGTGCCAAGGTCGATAAATACTAGGTCTCCCAATGCACATCTTGGGTCAAGTGACCACTACGTCACCACAGACCAGAGCTCTGTGTAATCGAGCTTGAGTACGGCATTAACTTATGGAACTACTTTTTTCATTAATTTTTGGAATTAACAGAAAAAAATGAAAACGATTTTAAACAAAAAATTTAGTTTCTTTATTTTGTGACATGTTAGTCAGTATAAATTTCAATATAATAAACAAAATTTTTATTAATAACTAGACCTTCATTAGCTATCCAGTTTGGATATTTATATAAGCATAACAGTAAATATTATTCCCTCTACCACCCTTGGAATAACCAGGCAAATGACTTATTATCTTAAATATATTATTATTCCGTCCACCACCTCCCAGCATGCTTATAAGTTTAAAAAAAAAATCCATTAAACCAACGGTTACAACAATTGTATTCAAAATTTAAATTGCAACAACGCGTTTTTTGCGGGCATATTAAAAAAAATTTTTAGTAATAGTAATTAAAAAGCTAGAACAATATCCCATTTAACTTTAGTTTAGTCGTTATTCCCTGTGCGCAAAATCACTTGTTTGTATTTTGGATTGACAAATACATTAAGTAGTAATTCTAATTATGGGAGGGAATCAATATTTATTATTAACACTATTTAAATTTAGCTGTTGTAAAAGAAAGTGTTTTAGCAAAGAAAAAGCAATGAAAACAATTTTATATCAAAATTTATTTATTTATTTTCTTTTACATGTTTGTAAGTTTATGAAGTTTCCTTTTCTTCTTCTTACTTTCATTAATATTTACAATGATTAAATTCAGCTGTCGTAAACGAATGTATGTAAATATTTTAACAAATTTAAATACACAGTGCTCCGTCTATAACGGGATTCTACATAACACCAAATTTATAATTGCAAGTCCATATAACAGTTTTTTTTCCGGAAAATAAACACTGCAGACATGAATGAGTTTGCAATTTTTATTTTCCGGAAAAAAAACTTCATTATATGGACTTGCAATTATGTAGAGTTATAAATTTGGCGTTATGTAGAGTGCAGTTATATAGAGGGAGCACTGTACAACACATTGTTTTATGTTGAATTTACTCTCCTTCAGTGCTTCTACAGCCAATTCAGTTACTTTTGTGAAGATTTTTTCTCCCTTATTTAATGAAGTACCATGAAAGTTATTAAAAACTTTGTATATAATCTGAGCAGCCTTGAAGAACATTTCTGAGGGATATATTAAGTGCCCTCTTGACAACTGTATTAACCAATCAAATTTGTCATTAATTTCCAACATTTTAGTAGGAATGCCAAGACCAGGCTCATCTTTAAAACAAAATGCAACATATCCAGCAAGATACTTTAAACCCTCTGTCTCCATCTCTTTAGCAACAGTGCATCTTTCAAATTCTTTTAATAAATCAAAACAATCTTCTGGGACATTACAATCCAATTCTGGATAATTTTCAACAGTGAATGTCACATTTAATTTACTTTCAAAACACTCAGGTATTTGTGACTGCTCACATACTTCCATTTCTGTAACCTCAATTACATTTTCAAAAAGCACGTTAGTAATTATAATATCATTTGAGTTCTGTTCATCACTTGAATTATGCTCATCACTTGTGGTTAATGAATTTATCTTGTTGCTTAACATTTTTTCTGAATGTCTACCTAAAATGTACAAGCGTAATCTATGTTTAAAATTTAAGGGACAAGGATGGTCATTTGTACTTCCCATTAATCTTATAGTTGCAAAAAAATTCTCCAACTTATCTTGATTTAACCTCTGGGTCAAAATGTATGACATGTTATATTCCTTTTTAACATGCTCATACAAGTCAATTAATTAGGAATTGCTTAAAAGAATTCCTTTTTGAAAAGGTAATAAGGCTTTATGTTTCCCTATTTTTATCTTGGTGACTAAATGGTTAACTTTTGTTAACAGTGTAACTTGTGCCAAAGTATCAACTCCAAAGGCATTTGCTTGTTGATATTTGGTACGAGTTAAATAAATCAAACCATTCATTAATTGTGTTAATAACATCATAACTCTATCTGCAGTTTGACAGTCAATAAACCAAACTCCCCAATATAAGAAATAGCACAAGCCACTGTTCTAGATAATAATTGAGCAGCTAATGACACTCGTTGTCTTGCAGGTCCTACACAGTTAAGATGAGCAGAAGTTATCTTGTGCAAAGGCGTTAGTTCACCATGCTTATATTAACAGCAAGATCTAATACTGCCTTATTAATGTTAACATTGTCAACATTATCATTGAATCCATGATCCAAAAGGTTATTTCGTATTAATTTAAATAAATGTGGCACATCAGCAAAGAAGAATTTTTTTTTTACTCTCATCACATGGATGTAAACAAAAATTTGTTTCCCCTTTTAATTTGTTCACACCAATATGGAATTGTCTCAGCCACATGTAAATTAGTTGGGCCCAAGTCACATGTAATAGCAACTACAATAAAACCATAATTATATAGCTGGCTTATAAGTGTTATAAATAAATCTTTTGAAACACTTGTATCAAAGTTATAATACACCGGCTGTTTACATTTCCCACTTAATCCTCGGCACATTATAACTAAAGCAGCTCTGTGAGAACCCCAAACTTTCTCGGAAGATTTATATATGTCGATTTTGTTGGACAAATACATTTCATCAAAGGAAAGCATTACCAGTTTATCCATAGGGGTGAATTCACTACTCATTTTCCCCATTACTTGTAATACACATGTTAAAATTTTTAACCCAATTACATAATGTAGATTCACTTGGCAAAGGAATGCTTTTGACATTTTTTAAGTATCTGTAACACTTTGGGCCTATGCTATGTAATGTTATTGCAGCTGCAATATCAACAAGATTCCCAGAAACACCTTCTGTTGGGGTTTATTAATCTCTTCACTTGACCAGGAGAAAAAATGGAATTCAATATATTTTTAAGATGCTTCACTTCTTCTAATAACAAATCTCTTTCTGCTATTACTTCATTAAAATTATGTGATAATGCACTAAAAGCTATGTTCAGTTGATCAAATCTTCTTTTTAAATCTTCTTCATTTCCTCCTCCATCAATGTCAGCAACAGTTTCAGAAATGTTTTCTCCTCCATCATCAAATTTAGTAACAATGTCATTTTCAGGTGAAGATAAGGCAGCCGTTATGTCTGATGTAGATAGATGTAGTGCATTCTGCCACTTATGCAACCTAAATATAAAATGATAAAAAAAATAATAAAAAAAAATCCTTAATTTCATATAGGTAAATATAAAATAATAAATGATAGCTTATTTACATGATGGTGCAAAGTCTGGAACCATAGACAACTTTTACATAGAATTTTTTTTTATTCTTAACATAATTTTGATCATTTAAGTATTATTTATAATTTTTTTTATTATAAAAGGGAAATTAAAAGATAACATTAAAATACATGCACAATACTACAAGCATTAAAAGATAAAATCACATAGGAAATTGAAATCATAAGAGGGAACAACTGTATGCTCAGAAATGTGCAAAGATCATGACTGAAATATGAGAAACTGTTTGGAAGAAGGTGGATTACAGTTCTAACACTTATTGTAAACTGTAAATTATATAATAATTATATTTTATTATGTAATAATTATATTAGTAAATTGAATAATTAAAAAAAAATTCTATTATAAATTGCCTATGGGTCCATACATCTGCACTAACCTGTATTCAAAAAATATTTATTACATTTCTGTCCTGCTTCAGTTCTCTTTTGACGGGCATAATTTTCTTCACACAGTAATTTTTTGCCTGGAAGATTTTTTACAGGGATGACACCTTTTTTTAATCTTAAAGCTGTACCCATAAGTTTATGCTCCATCAAGTTGTCATACTGGGTCTCTTCAAAATGTATAGAACATATAGTGGCTATAAATAAAGCAGGCCACTATTATATGTCATAATTTAAAAATTTTAATTTATTTCAAAAAGAGCTAAATAATACGTTTTAGCTCTTACCTGTATCCACACTAAATTTATCCTGACGTTGGCACCAATGCACCCACTGTTGTCGAATTTTTTTGTCCTTAGGGAACTTAAAAAAGTGAAAGCAGTCTTTTTTCATATTTCTACTGTGATTATTACAGTCAAAAATGGTACAAATCATTTTGATTTCCTTAGATAGAACAAAACAGAACACTTAGATAGAACGTCGATTGTAAGATGTAGGATGAGAGAGACTAAATATGGCCGCTGTGGTCTGCGGTGACGTAGATGCGCAGCTTAGGTCAAATTTCGTTATCAACTTTGAATGACCTAGTATTTATCGACCTTGGTCTGTGCAATAAAAGAAAAAACTGACGCGGTGCCAGTTTTTTCTTTTATTGCACAGACTTTAACTTCAAATACAAGATTAAAGCCCTTTGCTATAATTGCTGCAGTTTTCCATTCATATTTCCCAAACAGCTTATTAGCTGCAACAATTTCTTCTTCACTAAACCCAAGGAAATCAAATTCTTCATAAGCATTCGTGCGCTGGAGCGAGTCTGCCCCCTTCGTTCAGAGTAAATAGTTGTCATAACTATAGCAAAGGAATATGAACTATTTATTTTTATAAATTAAATGATATTACAAAAACATTACAAATAATTTGAAAAACACGAAAAGCATTGAAGACTTAACAATAGCTGAAAATTAAGCAATTGAGTATATTGCTTAAAACATGTGATTGATCTGTTGCAGCAATCTTTCACTACGGCTGGCAGTTGTTCAAATCGAAACTGAACATGAACACTAGAATTGAAAATAGAATTTATTGTTTGCGAGCATTCAAATAAATGGCGTCTTTGTAGAAGTTTTAGAAATGAATTTTTAAAGATAGTAAATGATGGTTATCTTCATTTGAGGCAATGTTAATGTTGAAAGTGAACACGAAAGCTTTTAGAGTAGCCATACACTTTCAGTTGGTTATCGCCATTTTGCTTTTGAAATTTTGTTATTGCACTGGCTTCCTTTGGTGACAGAAACTCATGAATAGGTTGTAAAGTTTTGAATGTACAACATGTATACATATATCTTAAATATTGTGAAACGTAAAATAAATGGTGAAAAATTGCGAAAGGATGCCATTTGTGAAACTGGAAGTAGAATTCGGGAGCTGTGCCAAAACCACATTGGAGCCGATTTCGGATTGTAGCAGACCGCGTGCAACCGGGTCCATACTGTATTAAATAAATGTATTATAATCTCTTATATTTAGGTCGTAGTTTTTTACAAATATATTTTAGCCTAAGACTGATGTTACCAAAAGCTTTTTAAGAAAAATTTGGTTTCATTTAGCAAAATTCTAACTTCTGTCTCGATGTTTACCTCATGGTAGAAGTGGAGAAGAGCATCCCTGAACTTTCTATACTGACATCAGCCAATCTAAATGCATTCATTTTTTGTATTTAATACTGTGCCACCTCTGGTTAGTAAGTAAATAATTTACCCTACTTTTTTAACTATTTATTACAAAATTCCCAGTTCTGGGCAGCCATGATCTTATTACATTTTGAAGGTCGCATTGAACAGTAGATATTATTGTGACGATATAACTTTCTTATCTATTCTTTACTTCATAATCATTTTATGATATAGAAAATTACTTTCATCACAAGCTTAGTTCATTCTTTTGATTTTCATTACAAAGACTGCCTATGATTCCCATTATTGTTCCTTCTTTCATTTAAGACCAAAACGAAGTTTACAGATGCAGTAGTTTTCTCCAACGAACTGTCGAAAAAATCACCTTTGGAACTTAAATATACAGATGGGGGCATTCTTGAGATTGTCTATATAACCCAAGGAAATTGTTGACATTTACGTTTGGAAATTCTGAAAACGTAAATATTTAATCGGTGATGTAGATGTTTAATAGGATAACTAGCATTTTATCAACCAACAGCATCCAACCCTGAATGACTCTTCCGTTTTTATTTTCTGGAAAAAAACTTCATATGGAAATGCCGGTACAAATTTGCTGTTATAAAGAGCGAGCACTGTATATTATAAACAGCATAATGTCACATCGAAGTATAACAGATATAAAAGTACATGCGTTTTTTTTTTTTTACATCTCTAAGGTAAGTGACAGCTCAATGTTAATTTCCAGTTGCAGAATAGGAGGTATCACGATATCTAATCCTATCCAACCCACTCCTCAGAGCATACGGCTCATGCGTAGCGCATGCACCGTGTGCAGTTTATGACGTGATTCTGGGCAGAATTTCAAAATGGAGGAGTAGCACAAGCTGTTCTGTTATTATGTATGAAATATGCCTAATTATCAGTGGGCAACTCATGGATATAATTCGGATACTAGAAAAAAGAAAAACTTGTCATGTATCCATGGAAAAAATGTCAACTTTCATCCATTCCATCCACCTTCTGAACGTAGAAAAAGAAAACTGTATTTGGATTTATCACGAAGAGACTCACTGCCCACAGGAAGGAGGAAAAAATTTGCATTGCGCACGTCCAGAGCTTGAGCATTGTAAGGAAGCTGCATTTTGCGATACCTACTATTAGGAAAAGGCGAAAAGAAAAAATGAGAAAAAGATTTTGGCAGATTGTAAGCCAATGAATGTTGCTCAAGCATAGGAAAACTGAGATAACCTTTGTTATTTACTCAAGTTCTTAAAAATAAACATTGATTTCAGACTTAAATTTTCTTCTAAAGCAATTATTTCCAAATAAGATTTATAAAATTATAAATTATATTTCCTATTAATAAGCATTTGAACAAAGGAAAATTGCTTTTACTCACCTGTGAATTACATTTCATGCTCTCCTCTATATAACTGCAAAACTCCGTTATAACAACATAGCCAAGTCTCAATGTGTGAGATGCCTTTCTCATGTGAGGGTGGGTATGAAATGCCTTATGATAAGGCATATATCATGTACACTGGGGCTGATACTGCACAAGGGCCCAAGAGCCAGGTGCAGGGTTTGTCGAAACCTAATAACTACTGTAAGATGATACCAGCAGCCGGGACCGACGGCTTTACGTGCACTCCGAAGCATGGGGGGGGGGTAAAGATCGTATGTCAATAATGGTCACCCATCCAGTGACTAGCCATGCCTGATGGTGCTTAACTTCGCAGAACTGGCATGTTCAGTAAAAGCCCACCAGGCTATGGCCTCCCCCAGCTAAGTCTCAAAGATGCCATTATATAGAGGGAGCATTATACACAATTCAGTTAAAAATTGGAGGGGGAAAAGCCTGCTCTTAATGTTTTTACCAAAACTTCACGAAAACGAACCTGCCTTCCAGTAAACAAGACTTAATTTCCTCCATTTCTGATTTGTTTTTCTTCAAGTTAATTTCCCACAAATGAAGGGAGTTATCATCACAAAGGCTAATTAAACGTCCCTATTATAGAAACAGATTAAATATATAATTAAAATAGTAAAAAGAAAAAGATGTTTTCAACATAAGTTTATTACCTTTCTAAATGAATAAAATTTTCACTCACCTGATTTGGTAAGAAAAACAGCTGCATCACTGAACATTCTTCTTTATGCTGACTATAGAATTCAACTCCAGGCATTCCATATCTTACCACAATTAAGGAAAGAATTTCATTTCTTTATTTGTAATGCACTCTGTAAAACTGTCAGCAGATTCATGTATTGTTTATTTTCTTGAAGTTAGCAGTAAAAAATTTAATACTCAAAAGTTAATTAGGAATACTGGATTCATCAATTTATTATATGACATATCATAGTAGAATATCTTAAATTAACATACCTAAGAACTATGTAAATAATAATAATTATTAACTGGAGAAGCGTCTCCAAGCATAGGTAAGGATTTTTCAATTGAAAAATGGAAGGAAAAATTCTGCGACCCGGATCCGAACCAGGAACCTGTGACAACTTGGTTGTCTTTAAGACACCTTGAGACAGCTTGGTTGTCCGTGGTGTCTGCGATAGCCCAAATGGTAGAGGCATTGGCCATGATAGTCGAGGTTCCTGGTTCGAATCCGGGTCGCAGAATTTTTCCTTCCATTTTTCAATTGAAAAATCATTACTAAGAACTATGCTTTATAGGAGATAAAAAAGAAAGATACTGAAGATTAAAAAATGAATAGAAGAGAAATACTAAATGTTAATTATACATGTACATGTCTTTAATAAAATAAAAATGGTTCTGTGTAAGCAATATGATAAAGAGTTCATTGTGCTGATGAGTTTCAGTTTCCATCATTACAAGGCTAACGTCTACAAAGAAATGACAACAAATAGTAGAAGTTTAATAGTATAAAAAGAAAGACCTGTTCGGGTTCAACAAAGACACTGATCGGTGGACTTATAGAATGAACCAATACAAAAGGAAAGATTAGAATTAAATTATGAAAGTGAAAGTTCTATGTACTGTCCTTTTGGATGAATTCGATGGAGCCTTGTAGTATATAATAGGAAAGAAAAATGCACAGATTTCTGACCAGTTTCGCCTTTTATTCCAGTTTTTGACAAAGATCTTCGGGATTCTGTGTTTTCTTTCTTATGTACTGTACTAAAAGGCCTCCATCTACTTCATCAAAAATAAAAAATGAAATAACAAAAAACCAAACATGTCAGGGATGATGTAATCAATACTATCAATAATTCCAGAAAAGTCGTTTACAATACACTAGTGTCCATAAATTAAGGGGTCTACAGACTGGAACCCTTCTGCACATCCGATCAGCACCAAACTAGCATGTAAAAACAATTCAACCATTATACACAAAGGTGGCAGCACCACTGCAGACAGATCAACATAAAAAATGCATGGACACCCCCAACACAAAAACTTGTAGCAACCCCCCTCTAGTTTTGTAAACTGTAGGAAATGTTTAGTACGCTGTATGGTTCCACCGCACAGAAACACACATAACAACATGCTGGCATGCTCAAAACGAGGGTATCCAACAATCATTGTGGAATGGCATTCCATTCTTGGACCAATGACGTTTGCAGGTCCTGCAGTGTTCGCAAAGGTGGTACTCGTACCAGAGCAAGTCTGCATGGGCATGCTCGATGGGAGTTTTAAGTCTGGGGACCGTGCTGGCCAATCCATGCACCGGATGTTTTTATGTTCATAGACTCCTCATAGATGTTTTTAAAAGCATCCTAGGATGCTATAATTTCTGATTTTCTCTGTATTAATACATTCTGATTTGTAATAAAATTGCTGCTCAAGACAGAAACAGCCAGGAAGGTGGAGGAACAATCATCTCTATCAATAAGAATGCTCCAGCAACACTTCATTATTTATCAATTCCTTCCTTTCAAATACCATGGTATTTAGACAACTTTGAATATAAGACACACCAAAATTTAAACACCAAAATAGGTACTGTAATGTATATTATGCGCTAATTTCGATTGATTTTCATCAGGACGGAATACAACTGCATCACTTCAAAGCAGTATTAGTTTTCTGAAATCGTTGTTGTCATGCTGTTTGGAAAAAAAAAACCGGTAGTTAGGCCGCACAGGCATTTTTTACAACTTTTTTATTAGATAAGCCGCGGCGTTACTACCGTAAATTACGGTACATTAGGGGGAAAAAAATTTGCTTATGAGATAACTTTGAATATAAGATAACCTATCAAAATTTAGTGAATGAGAGCTACGGCACAGGTTTCCAACTCTTGTATCCATCTAGTTACAAGTTAGAATCTGTTCAAGTTTGAATGTTTATTTGTCCCACACATAAATAAAAATATTAGTCACATGTAATAGGATATAATTCCTCATCTATCCGTGAACGTAATTTAACCATACAATATATTTAAGGAATAGTATAACAAAATTACACACGACTGTTGCGTGATGTAATTTGTAATTTCTAAGACTATTTTCTTCTACTACTGGCAGAGAGCTTAGGGATGTTTTTCTCAGTTTTGCAGTGATGCCGCTAGGCAAAATCAGCGTGGCGCAGCGCCATGCTGCCTCTTGCCCCGTCACGCTGCCCCTCGGCCCTGCACAAACGCAAGAAACTGAAACCAATAAATGCCAACAATGTGCGGCTTAAGTATTCATTGGAGCTTATCATTTTGGCATGAGTGATTTAAAGCCTAAACATTTTAATTAAACTGCTAAGTACATTCATTTAAAATATTAAATTTTAACTGCATCAGTTTAGTTGGTAGCCGTGATGAGCTGTTTATCGCGTTACTCTTTGTGTTTTTTTTATCCTGCGCTCTGACAAGTCCAGCCTTTTGTGTTCGTGTGTGGTGGTTTCCTGTGGTCAAAGTATTCCTCAACAAGCTTTCATGTTAAATTAGCATTAATAAAATGTTGAGGGAAAATACAGATCAACTTTATAAGGTATAAAGTTTAAAAATCTTAATGCAATCATTATTCGCAGTTTTATCCTGCAAAAATAGTGCATAAATTGTTGAAAAATATACTTTAAAAACTGTTGAGGACTGTACCGTCAGATGATGTCTTTTTCGTGGCATCACTAAGTAAGGAAGAGATTAGCCTAGAAGAAATTAGAAAGCCTTAAAGTGCCCTAATCACATACAGAATCCAAAATTAAGTCTTACATTTATGCCTTCAAAATATAAATGTAGGTCACTGAAATGCCCATGTACGGGGTTGTACATAACCTTTGCTAGGGGGCTGCGACTTAAACCGCAGCGTTGTAGCACAGTCTTATGACGCTTTGGCAGAGAGTAGTTCATTGTGCGTCTATTGGTATCAAACAAATATGGCTGGTTTAATAAATGACAGTGAAGAGCAGCATTTCATGGATAGAGTTCGTGCAAATGCATATCGAGAGGCAATGGAAGCAGGTGCGTCTTTTATTAATCGCAAATGGGTTGCGAACAAGTTAAACCGATCGGATAGTTGGGTGACGGACAATTGGAAGAAAGGTTATGATAACTGCCATGCCGAATTTGCTGAGGGTAGGCCCGAGAAATTATCACAGGAAAGCAAAAACATCATTGCTAATAACAGTGGCAAAAGACGTCGCAGCTCTGTTTGAGGCACTCCTCCGCTCCTACCCGAAATGGATGCGTGCTGTTCGAGAAGCAGGTGGTGGCCACACTAAATATTGATGTGATAAAAGCAGAAATAAACGTACTTTTTGATTATCAACCGCAGAACATTCCACTTAGTTTTGTTTATTTTCCAGACCCCTAGCAAAAGGTTATGCACAACCCTGTACTTTTATTAACTTTAAAGCAAGAATTTAGCTGCATTCAGTGCCCCTTTCAGACATTCAGTGCCCCATTGACTTGGAGCGCACCATGCTGCCCTTTGCTTCTGTAGCAATCACCGTTTTGTTAGCCCCTCATTTTTGTTTTTTATTTTTTTACAATCTCTCCAATGTCACAGTTATTCCTTTGTTTAACCCTTTCAGGATGGGTTTTATTATTTACACGTATTTATAATATAGTCAGAAATAAAAATTTTTATCTTTTTAATTATTAGGTCTAAGGAAACGAACATTACTGTATTCTATACAGTAAGCCTTTCTCTATAATAACACAGTATAATTAGCTCAGAGAATGAATTACTATATTTACTATAATTAAATTGAACAGGCGTGGAAGTTAGAAATCTATACGTCGATCTCATATAGCCATTATCTGCTTCATTTTAAATTACATTTTCTTTCTACTTATTTAGAACCTGCATTTTATGAAATTATGTAGCTTCCTTATTAGTTCCATGCAAGTTTTACTGCATAAATTTTTTTTATCCTACCTTCACTTCATCCTTGTAATTTTATTGACGCCTTATCGTCAAGTTGAACTTACGCGCCTTATTACGAGTCTGTTATTGCAGATAGATATAGGGAACTTTTTTTATTTTAATCCTGAGATTTTATTCTTTATTTTAAGTAAAACTGTAATTCATGAAACGAATTTAGAAAAGAGAAATAAAGTAAAATTTCGGTTTCACTACAATCAGAAATTTTTGGTTAAGGTTTCATTATTTTGCATAGATACAGCTTTTTGCAATCGATAAAATGTAGTTTGCAATTGGTAAAATGTAGTTTGCAATTGAAAAAATAATCTTTTCAATTGAAAAAATGTAGTTTTCAAATGAAAAAATGTAGTTTTCAAATGAAAAAATGTAGTTTTCAAAATAAAAAATGTGGTTTTCAAAATAGAAAATGCAGTTTTCAAATTAGAAAATAGACAAAAAATTCATAAAATATAAGTCAAAGAAAACAAAGAATTTAATTATATATATTGTTATAGTACAGTAAATTACAAAATTTTATTATATAAATATTAGTATTATAAAATTAAAGATTATTATGCAAATTACTGTAGATATAGTGTAAAACTATATAAAAACATTGGATATTACGCCGTATTACAAGGAGTAAATATAGTAGCTGTATACAATAAGAAACATACAGTAAAAAACACAAATTCTATTCTCTTCTATTCATTGTCATCATCATTATCATTTTGAGGAATGTCTGGAAGATCATTTAAAATTTCAGTACGCTGAATGCACGGTACTAAAAACTGCCGGCTATGAACGACCCAACCATTGCAGTAGCGGGGGGTTATTTGCGCTGCTGCAGTTGAAACGGTAGCGAGTAATGGCCGGTCAGGCGCGTGTTCGCAGCGCACAAGCAATTTTAGTTTGCTGAACGCTTCCTTTACAGCAGGGGTGACCAACCTGCGGCCCGCGGGCCAAATGCGGCCCTCCAAAGGAATTTATGCGGCCCGCGAAATTAACTATTTACCGTAAAATTTATTAACAAGTACGATTGTACGTGGTTAACGCTTCCTAAAATATTTGAATGTATTTGAATTACAAATTGTTGGCCCCCTGAAAACCTTCAGAAATTTATCTTGGCCCGAGACAAAAAAAGGTTGGTCACCCCTGCTCTACAGGGTTTAGGAACAGGCTATACGGCGGTAGATAAATTACTTGGCAGCTGTGATCATCAATTAGCTGCTTCACTTGGTTAGTTTTATGGAATGGAACATTATCCATAATTACATGTAAAAAATTTAATGTTTTACGTGTATGTAAATTGTGGAAATCTTTTTACAGTATGTATTTTAGCCTATATTCGCTGAGCTCATCTTGCCCGTCGTCTGCTTAATTTCGTCGCCGTTTATGTAATACAAATAATTGCCACTAGAGGGTAAGGGAGAGCGAGGCTAACTAAAGCTCCTAATCTAGAACTTTAGGGCTAACTGGGACGCTTTCTTTATTTTATTATGTAAATTATTTTGTTTCTTTGACTTATATTTTATGAATTTTTTTTCTATTTATTTTCTAATTTGAAAACTGCATTTTCTATTTTGAAAACCACATTTTTTCATTTGAAAACTGCATTTTTTCATTTGAAAACCACATTTTTTCATTTGAAAACTGCATTTTTTCATTTGAAAAGATTATTTTTTCAATTGAAAACTACATTTTATCGATTGCAAAAAGCTGTAATAAAACATTAATTGAACAAAAAAAAATATTTTTTCATTTATGCACCAAATTGTAATAAATATTTTTAATTTTAAATTAAATTAAAATCTAAATTCATTTTCAATTAGCTTCATTTGAAAATGTAAACATTATTAATTTATTTGGATTTCCATATGAATTTTCATGTTTATAAACACATGTCATTGAATAAAAAATCAATAGTGTAAATAGTGTAAATCTGTAAACTCCTTTATTTGAATAAAATAAATTAGTAAATCAAAATAAACATATACAGGGTCGGGACACATAAATATGACCACCTGCTAGTATCCGGAATATCCACCTTTGGTGGCAAGCACAGCAGCTAGTTGACGTGGCAGAGAGTCAATAAGCCCTCGGAAGGTGGTTGCAGGTATCTGGGATCAGTGCATCCCGTAATACCATCACCGTGCGTGGTGGAGGGTCCAGCTTGCGGACATGGCGATCGAGATGGTCCCACAAATATTCAATGGGGTTGAAGTCCGGGGAGTTTGGTGGCCATGGGAATACCTTGAATTCATCCTCATGCTACTCGAACCAGTCGTGGACAATTTTGGCAGTATTGCAGGGAGCATTGTCCTGTTGAAAGGTGCCATCACCCTGAGGAAACACTGTCGACATGAAGGGGTGCGACGATCGTCAGGTAATGAACAGCATTCAGTGTACCCTCCAGCGGTATCAGTGGGCTCAGACCATACCACGAAAACATCCCCCAAACAATCACACCTCCCCCACCAGCCTGTCGTCTGCCAACAATGGTGTCGGGATGCCTGTTCTCAGATACTTCCCAGCGAATTCTCCATCGTCCGTCCACTCTGTTCACCAAAAACTGCGACTCCTCAGAGAAAGCAACTCTTTGCCACTCGGTCGAAGTCCAATGGCGATAGTCCATTGCGAATTGGAAGAGTTTTCGGCAATGCACAGGCGTCAACATGGGTGCTGTTACCATACGCCTGTACGGAGCCCCAACCTCTAGAGGGATCGTTGCACTGTCTTGGTGCTGACACACCTAGTGGCCCCACTGTTCATTTGCTGTGTCAGTTGCTCAACACTGGCATGCCGATTGGTCTTGACCAGGCGTCGTAACCGACGCTCGCCTCTAGGATCGATGGCCCGTGGGGCCCCACAGTTACCTCTTCGGTTGCTCGAAACTGTCCGGTTCATCCAGTCGCGGTACACCTTCACAATGGCAGCCCCAGAGCAGTTCACAAAGGTGGCCGTTTCTGAAATGTTGCCCCCCCTTGGCCCGATAGCCAATGATCATCCCCTTTTGGAGGTCCGACAGGTCATTTGCTCTGCCCATGACGGCGACAACTGCCGTGTTAACGGATGCTAATACACATCTGCTGTTGTCAGCTTTTAATGATATGCAATGATTTTTCATCTGCATACTATGGGACGTTCCAACATGTTCGAGGAGAGGTGGTCATATTAATGTGTCCCGACCCTGTATATAAATAAATAAATAAATAAATAAATAAATAAATAAATAAAAATCACCAAATTTGATCTCAAGGAGGAAGGAAGTGATTTTAGAAAGAAGATGTAGAGCGATTTTTTTCATTTATTTATTCTTTTATATCACATGACAGGTGTCAACTGTACAGGTTGTAGGGTAAAGAAACTAAAGTGGAGCATCAGTGGTTTTCAACCTTAATATTCTGCAACAATATAGCATTCATTTTTCAACACTAAACAGTTTTCAATCTTTCTTATTTAATTCACAACGGAGTATTATCTTACCACAACAATCCCTGGCTTTTGATGTAGTTTTAATTTTCTTTGTTGGCTTTGGACAGACAGACCGTAAGAGAATTATAGTATTAGATGTTCACTAGCTAAACCAGAAAAAAAGTCCATGCATATTTTTGAAGTTTTGCCTATTTGTCTTAAAATTAAGTATCATTCGATCACTTTGCCCTTTGTTTAGCTCGCTGAGAAAGTCGCTTTTCTGTCTCTGGGAATTTCATTTAATCTACTGCATCTCTTATATTCTCTCATATAAAGAATCTTGAAGGGCCAACAAATTCTGCACTTCTTTGTGTAAAATAATGTGAATCGACTGCCATAATATTTACTTGGCGTTCAGACGCAACTTCAGAACTGCCTTGAGAAAGTTTGGGCCTAATTTCCATTATTTGTTTATACTGGGACATTTTTATTAAGCTTTATCTAAATTGGAGCGTTTCTTTTTTCTTCAAATATGCTTCAATTAAATTATTAAAAACCTAAAAAGAACAGTATAAAAAATTATAAATAATAATAATAACAACAACAACAAATTACTTCACTAATGAGAAGAAACAAATCCTCTTAAATAATCTAAACCCACCTATAGGCGAAGTTTAAATTTAAAAATTTGAAACAATCGGCTACAGGAGCCTTATACATATAAATATTTTGTAGCTGATTGATCAAATAAGTGTTTAAATTTGCTGTAATTTACATATTAAAATCTAAAAAAGAACAGAATAATAAATCATATTATTTGCTCTTAAAAATAGTGTAAAAACCCGTTCAGTCATCATGATCATTCTACAAACGTTCAAGGTAAAAGCGTTATCGTTAATCCTTTTGCTCACACTGCAAAATTTCAATAAAGAAAAGGGTTCAATTTTTGCCAACAGATGAAGATAGTGTCGCTGTTTGTTGATAGGTCCTTTACCGCCAACCAGATTATCAAAATTAACTTTGATTCTTTCTTGTTTCATAATCGATGTTCTTCAACAAATAGAATTTTTTCTACACTACTTATTCAGGGCATGGAGGTGAAATTATTTCATTAAACTTTAAAATAATTAGCGAAGCAGTATTTTTCCACCATTGTGAAAAGTCAGGGAGTTAATCAGCTATGAACGACAACAACATCTACAATGCACTGGCTAGGCTACTTTTTTCATTTCTTTTCTGTTAAATGACAGCCAACCATAAGAAATCTCTATTTCTAAGGCCACCAATAATAGCAACGGAAATGACAATAACACTTTCTTTTATTGGATAGTTAAATTTTTCAAATTTCAAAAAGCCTTTAATGTTAACACCTAAGCAAAGCCTGGAATTTGCTTATACAGGGTGATCCAAACTTATCCAGCATAATTGTTTAGAAACATTGTATGGTTCAAATAGAACAAAAAATGTCCTATAAACATTACATCTAGTTTCGATCGTGTGTGAGATATCGAAGTTTGTCTATTTTCTTGCAGAGTTGTTAAAGCAAATAAATAAAACACTTGAAGAGTGCAGATCACTTTTATTCTACATAATGACAGAACATCACATTGAACTAAAAAACAAAAATGATACAAGGAATAAGAATAAGAAGAAAGTAACAAATCATTGTCGAGGAAGCCCCTCAGAATGGTTGACCCCAGTACCAATGCACTGGTTACATCTTCGTACAACTGAGCTGGTAGCTGCCACAATCTGGCCGGGTGTAATTGCTCGACTACAAGCTTGAATGGATGCAATGAGCTCATCTCTGGTGGTGGGTGGATTGCTGTAGACCTTCTCCTTCAGTGTTCCCCACAGAAAAAAATCTAATGGAGTGAGGTCCAGTGACCTAAGAGGTCAAGCCATTCGACATTCAACCAGTCTCGCACTCCTCTACCAAAGTGGGCCGGGCATCCGTCCAATTGCAATCGGAGATTTCTTCGTACATAACATAAAAGAAAATAGACAAACGTCGATATCTCACACACGATCGAAACTAGATGTAATGTTTATGGGACATTTTTTGTTCCATTTAAACCATAAAATGTTCCTAAACAATTATGCACCCTGTATCGTAGACTTTGTCACCCTGTATCCTAGATTTTGATTTACTAATTTATTTTATTCAATTAAAGGAGTTTACATATTTACACTATTGATTTTTTATCTAATCACTCCTCCTCTCTTATATATTACATGTCAATGAATTTTATTAAACATATTAAAAATATATTAATAATAACTGAATATTTGATTTTAATTTTAGCGTATTTGCAATATACAGGGTGAGGCATTTATCTAGAGACAACTGAGTATCTTGGATACTAAGCAATGTACAAAAAAATGTCCAAAAGCAAAAGTGAATTATTTCGCAGAAGAAATTAATTAGTTAAAAAATTACCCCCCCCCCCCCCACCCTTGTGAGGGGGGCTGGGGGAAGGGGGTAACTTTGAAATCTTAAATAGGAACCCCTACTTTTAATGGTATATTCAGATTGTACGCAATATTCGAGAAATGTTTTATTCCTGGTGTTTTTTCAATTGATCCAACCGTTTAGGAGATAGAGGCCCTGAAAGTGTGTAACTTTTAAAGTTTTGAACCCAATTTTATCGATGAAGACAAAGAGATAGGAGTGGGTCTTACATACATTCCTATTCTACTTTTAATGGTCTTTAAGAATCTGAAGTCAGAATTTCAAAAATTCAAAATTTTTTAGTGCACAAGTAAACTTTTGGGGGCAGCAGTCCTATGGAGACAGAGTCTATGCGTGTATATTGGGTTCTGATCTTTATCTTCATCGATAAAATTGGGTTCAAAGCTTTATAAGTTACACACTTTCAGGGCCTCTATCTTCTAAACGGTTGGATCAATTGAAAAAAACACCAAGAATAAAACATTTCTGGAATATTGTGTACAATCTGAATATACCTTTAAAAATAGGGACTCCTATTTAAGATTTCCAAGTTACCCCCTCCCCCAGCCCCCCTCACAAGGGGTATTTTTTTAACTAATGAATTTCCCTCGCAAAATAATTCACTTTTGATTTTGGACATTTTTTCATACAATGCTTAGTTTCCGAGATATTCAGTTGTCTCAAGATAAATGCCTCACGCTGTATAAGCACTGTTTTTTAACTGACTTCAAAAAGGAGGAGGTTCTATGTTCGTCTGTATGTATTTTTTTTTTTTTTTTTATGTATGTTCATCGATATTTCCGTCATTTATAAACCGATTTTAAAAATTCTTTTTTCATTGGATTGGGTTTAGCACCAAGATGATCCCATATTAATTGCATTGTTAAGTCCATTTAATTTATTTTTTAAAAATTCATTCAACTTGTATATCACATTGTTCGGAGTTCTCCTGTGGTAATGTAACACCAAAACGATCAGAACTTTTTTTTTATGTACTGTAAGGTTTGGCAAACCCGCTAGACTGAACCTGACTGTAAGGGAAGACTAACCGCTTACACCTGTCGATTTGTGTCAGTGTATAAGATTTGCCCGTTAAGGTAAGGATATTGTAGCAACCCCCCACCCTCACCGTAGTTGATGACTCCACGCCTACTCAATAGTCGTAGCGTGTGGGTGTGGCACTAAGGGTTCGGGGCCAAAAACGTGAGGTTGACTCTGAGAGCGGTTCCAAATTCATTATCATATCTTTATTTATCACTACAACCATACAGCAAAATTCTCACTTAACTCTATTCTGTGCAAAAATTGTTCAGGGGCCCCTTCCTAAATTTACTTATCATGTGTCTTAAAATAATGGCATGCATAAATCTTAGGTTGAGCTATCGCACTCGCCATCCCTGTATGTGATCAGAACTTTGCACAAAGGGCCTGATTTTGCACTCGATTTGAAGGGTACTTTTATCCGCGGACGTCAGTCTGAAAGGGGGGTTTGTGTCTCCGAAATTATCGCAGCTAAAACGTACGCTTCCCGCGCACGCACCTCCTTTTTACGGCAAAAAGGGGGGAGGTACCATAACCCCTTCATGGCAGACACGAATACCTCTCTCCCAGCAGCCTACGGAGAGCAGCCAATCTCAGTACAAAGCGCTCCGAGCGTTGCGCTGCAACAGAGCGGTAGCTAAGAGTAATCGGCGCTCGTTCACTTCCCCCATCAACAGTACATTACTCCCACGTGCATTGTCACACTCAGGCACAAGGCGTGTGTGCAAATAACAAGCATTGATGAATTTACAGTTTTGCAGCAACTCAAAATCTTTTCACCAAGTACTACAGACTATGCACTTAAAAGTTACACAATGATCTGTCACTATGTACATTTGCTTCTAACACCGAGAGTTCGTTTTACTGTCGATGGCGACGTCGGGAGGCTCGCGCGCACTGCGGCAAAAAAAAACAGTTCTCTCACGACGCAAAAGGATTACATGTGCAAGCGTTTAAAAAGGTAAAGGTCACTCACCAATTTCGCAGTCATCATCAATTGCTCTAACACTTTTTACTTGATGCGATTCACCAGAATGTGCAATAGATTTATCCCTCTGTCTTGATCGCTTCCAAGTTCAATGTGGCTGAGCGCAAAGGCATTCCATCTCTCCATTTCTCTTGGCGTTCCAAAGCTTGAACTCGGCGCTCGTCATACCAAAAACGTGCAAAATATCTTTTACTGATTACTAAATAAACATCTTACAAACTAATACACAATTAATTTCGATCTTACAACACTTCAACTTCGCCGGCCAGGCCTTCCCAAACAAAAAACGAGTTCTCCCTGCCATTAACTGCGATGCGTCCGTACGGCTTAGGTGGAATCGAAGAACGCACAGAAACAATGGCAAAAAAAATCATAATAAACAAAAACAACAACCTCTCTCTAACAAACAAAACACAAGACGAACACATTACGAAACAATACTGCATACAACGACAAGGACAACAATTCACCCTAGAAAAATAATCACGCTATTCATCAACGATCATAACAGTCGCTCAACACGAACAACAAACTCTCTTCAAAACACACATGCGACACACAAAAAGACCAATTTACCATTACAATAACCTTTTATTTCCATAACGAATAATTATAATTTAACAACGTAGAACAACAGCACATTTGCCAAACGCAACGATCGCATCCTACTCCTTCACAAAAGAAATTCCCTACGCACCCCCCCCCCTCTCATCGGACGCACGTAATGAACCTTAACTAGGACGTTACAATATCAATCGTGAGCCTGGGCGATTGAGCCTCCAATGTGAGATTCAAAGATTGCAGTCGAGTTGCACCATCGCTGGTTAAGCGAAAACTTAGATTTGGGTGGCCGAATGGAGTGGTTAAGGTTTAATAAGAACCCCACATTAACCCTTTTGCTGCGTAAAGCAGATATATCCACACAAAATTACATTTTCTCTACCTGCGGAAATCTGGTTCATCTCACGGGGTTTAAAAAACTTCTTGTTATGCTGCTTAAAGTGGATAATTCCATCTTCTCAAGAATGAAAATAAAATTAAATTACGCAGTGAAAGGGTTAAGATTTATCCGCAAACATGTACGGCCGGGAAGAGGATGAAATAAAGAAAGATAGACTCAAGTTCTTTGGGGTAACAAAATGGTAAATAAATTTATTCATGTAAAATCTAGTTAAACTTAATGATATTTAAAAAACCTTCAACCTCTCTATCAGGGTCGGAAAAATGAATATTAATTGAAATAATTGATCTAGTGAAACACAGAAAATGGCATCAAGTGAAACACAGAAAATACTCATTGTAAAAGTAACCCATGAAATGTATGCATCCAAAGATTAAATAATCTTTAAAATTAAGCATAGCTTTAGCAAATGAACCCCAATTAAAATATAAAGATCGAGCTAAATAAAACACAACAATGGCAAACAAAATCCCATAAAAATGGTAATGAAAAACGCTTTGAAACGGCCAGGGACTGAAAATCAAGGTCTATAAATTCACGGCTCAAAACAGAACAGCAACATCAGCATCGTGGTGGCTGGGCATCGGGCGAGGCAGGACATCTCTTTGGTCATCGCTCGTCTACTTCGTTCGGCTGAACATGGACTGCGGCGGCAGGTCATCTCAGGAAACTATCGTGGGACAAAGACTAACTGGTCAATTTACGGGACAAAGGCATTGATAACGCGGGGGCACTGTGATAGAAATCACGTTACAAAAACCTCGTTAATCGAGCAAAACAAAAGAAAAACTGCTGCACCAACTTAACAAAGAGAAAATTAACTAAAAGAATTTTGGAATTTCCCCCGTGCAGGTTGCCCGTTGACGGTCATCGGAAAGCAATGGGTTTTGCTACCAACCGAGAAACTAAGTCCCAGTAAAAGACGCTTACACTTGTCGGCAAACCTACATCGAGGAGAAAGAATCAGAAAAGCTGCTGGAACGTCTTGGAGGTGCAACAGCCAAAATCATTCTCCCAGATCAAGAATATTCCAGGTTTCCTCGCTCAAACGGGAATCGAACCATCGGAGCAATCAGCAATCAGTGACATCACGCAGGTCATCCAAGAACTTACAACCGGATTTAACCACCCGCGCATCTGGTTCGAAGTCTAAGGCGCCAAATAGATGCGCAGCCACCTGTTAGCATCTAGAAAGTTCTAGAAAGATGCCAAAAGGCAATTAAGTATCAACCAAGGTCCGCAATAGTCGAGGATGGGGGAGGAAAGAGTCTTCTATTTTAAGCGTAGCCAACCACCCAACCCTTCGGCTTGACCTGATTTCGATAAAAGCTGCATAATGTCAACTACATCGAGATGACAAGAAGAAAGGGGAGCGAGCCTCAATTTCCAATAACACATGCTGAAAGCTGCCTAAACGAGAGGAAACGGACATTCGTCACGCTCCTCCCGAGGCCATAAAACTTCCTCAGCAGTCAGACAAAGATTTCAAAAGATCTCTATTAGAATTCCAAATTTCTAAAAAACACAGAAAGCTGAACTCGTTTTAGTAAACGTTCAAAAGAATATAGATACTTCCTTCTACAGCATAAACTGCTGTCTGTAAATGTCAATAGAAAAAACAGTTAAACAAATGTCCCAAATGCTTAATAAACAAATAGCTCAAAATAAAATGCGCATATGATTTAATTAAACGTGTAAGGTCTGAATCTTTACAGTACGTTCATCGATATTTCCGTCATTTATAAAATGATTTTAAAAATTCTTTTTTCATTGGATTCGGTTTAGCACCAAGATGGTCCCATATTAATTTCATTGTTAAGTCGGTTTAATTTTTTTTTTTTAAATATATTACTTGTATCGTATAAAATGCTCTTAGAATCATATTCTCAATAGCTGTCTAGTGGATAAAGGCGACGCCTGGATTTTGATTGGTTGTAGGAAAATCTACGAGATTACGTCAACTAGCATTAAATGACATCATGGCGCCAAATTCAAGCCACTGAAATCTCTACATAGTTATAAAAAAAAATTCATAACAATTATAATAAATAGAATATCCTTATTGTTTCTTTTAATTCGCATATAGACAACGAAATTCTTCACTTTTTCAGTCTAACTTGCCAGTTGAAAATATTTTTTGTTTTTTTATAAAAATTCGTTAAAACAAGATTCATTTTTTTGGCTCATATTTGTATTTTTCAGAGTTATTTTTAAAAATTTTTATACAGAGAACATAATATAGTGGCCTATGTTTCATATAGTGGCCTGAACATCTATAAATACTATACAAAAAAAATTTTAGCCTTAAATAAATCCCGGTATACTTTGGCAATTTATCCATTTTTGATCAAAATTTTCCAGACTTAAAAGGGTTAAGATTCAAACTCGCAATAAAAACTAACAATATTCCTGCCACCATCAAAGATTAATAAAAAGATGTTAAAAAGAGTCATCATCGAAGTCCAAAAGAGAACTTGGATGGTTATGAAAGTTGAAGGTTAAGAAGAAATTGCTTTTAAGGAAATGCACTAAAAATGTCGCACGTTTGCATGATCAATTTCTTAAGAAATTTTTCATTTGCATGCTTCAATTAAATTTATAAATGCTTTCATGTAAATGAAGTAGTACTAGGCGACAGTATCGATATTAGCCAATGTATTGATGAAAAATTTTTTTCCAGAAAACTGCACCAAAGTAAACAAAATGTGTACCAATATGACAAAAAAACAGAAAAAGAAAAAAAATAAGTATGTGGATAATAGTAAATAAAAGAAATAAACTCTTTCATCACAACAAAATTAAAGGAAAAATACGACCTGAACCTGGAAGCGCTTTTCGACAGCAAGGCTTTCATCATTCAGCAGGGGCCAAGGAGCATACTTGGGGGACCAGAGTGAACTGACTTGAACACAAAAAACCGAGTATATGTACCGAAAAGACCACGGTTTTAGGCCAATCAGAGAAAAGACATCAAACGGGACAAATTAATGATTGGGCAGCAGAGTCCACCATTGGATTAATGCTGAGTCACCAATGCGGCCCCGAGTCTGAATTTAGTAGCAAATTATGATTGTTTTTTGTGGCCATACTCTCAAAAGCGTCCAGTAGGTGTTTTTGATTTATTGTACTATAGATGTTGCAAGATAAGAGAGTGTGAAATTTTGTTTCTTTCAAAATAAACCGCGAAAACGAAAAAATTTGAGCACACAGAGCCATACAAGGACTCCATTGTTAAAGCGGATACGCTATGTGGGATTCCCTTGTTAGTACAAGGAAGTAAAAATAGTGACCTGATTAATAATGAAATAATAAATAACCTTGTTCAAATAGGAAGAAAAAACCTTGTTCAAAAAATAAATTATAATTTTACATTTTTTTTAGTTTATTATGTAGCAGAAGAATGGAGCTACATATGGGTTTCACAATGTCAGTCTGTCTGTCCATCCATCCCCTTCATAATTTCTGCATTTTTTGAGGTAGAAGGTTGAAATTCGGAATGTAGCTTACTATTGGCATGTGCACCTTCACTAATTAGTTTGGTTTTGATTAGCCCACTGGGGTCGGAGTTTTGGGGGCAGAAATTAGAGTGGACCAAAAGGTCTACGCGTATTTATGTATATAAAGGAGTGAAATTCAGTATGCAGATTCCTCTAAGCAAGATCAACATCACTATGAAGTTTGGCCAAATTGTCCCATAACCACACAGTTTTTATAAAGGTACTCTAGGTTCGGTGATCTCAGGATTCTCGAATCCTGGGTTTGAATCCCACCTGGGCATGGATTTGTCCTGTATGAATGTAAACAGCCAATTCAGTACTTGAATATTGCGAAGGCTGTAATAAAGAAAGAAAAATAAGAAAGATGATTTGTTATTTATGAATAAGCACTGCTTTTGCACGTAGTTCATGGAGCACAGTAAGTTTTCAAGATAAAGATAATCTCCTCACAAGAAAATAACTGAATCAGCTGTTAAACAGAAAGATCAGAGTTTTCGAAGGTTTCAAACTAGATTAAAGCATAAGCATTCTCAGTGTGAAAGTAAACATTCTGCGTGGCCATACTAAAATATCATCCCTGAAAAGGCACTCGCTCATTTTGTTTAGGGGATCATGATATTCATTGTATTCAAACGGCAGCTTCTCTAAATAACCTTGCTTTCGTATAGGCAATAGTAATTCGAAATACTTGCTATCAAAAATGAGCCGGCTATTAGCACATAAACTACGATACGTTAACGTGGGCAAATGGCTAGGACAGAGGTAAGCTTTGTCCCAATTATGCCATTTTCCGTCGAAATAATTCACAGGATATGTTTGTTGTTTTCAGGGTGTTCATAGGAATGTTATGTACAAGACAGGAGCAGAGAAAATTTCGTATTAAGTGGAATTTCATATTAACAGGTTTCATAATAACGGGATTCGACTGCATGGTATAAAAGAGGTTTTAAGAAAATAGATAAACTTTAGAATTCCTCGAGTTATGGTAGACATGCTAAATTTTAAGTTTCACTCTTCTTGAACATAAATGAAATGATATTATTAAGATGGAGTTAATGCTGATTACCGAGAAACCAAGATCCATTGGTATTTTCATGTTGTTCAAAGCAACGATAATGATAATGGATCAGAATGAATTTTTAATTATTAAATTTTGTAACTGGCATTGACAGAAATATTTTTTACTAATGGAAGTCTTATCAATTATAAATTTCAGTCATGGGGAAAAAAAAAAAAAAAAAAAAGGCAAAACAATTTTTGAAATAAAATCAAATTTATTTAAAATTCCGACTGCTGTGGCACCCACGTATGATAGGATTTAAAACTAGTAAGTAAAAAATTTTCTTTCTCAATTCTTTGATTATTTTGAGATCATCAATTCTCAAATTTATTAGTTTTCAGAAAACCCACTGCACTACAGAAAAGTAGAAAATTTCCAAACTATAGCCTGTTCAGCAAACATTGGACTGGGCGTATCCAATTACATCTCCAATTTTGATTGTTAGACACTGTTAATTCTTACTATGCAACGATGTCTAAAATTGAAATCGTAAGATTAGCTGGACCACCCAGTCCAACTTTAGTTGGACAGAATACATTCACAGATTTTTGCCCCAGATGGAAAGAAAAAAATATTGTGCATCAAAAGGCCTTAGATTAATAAATTTGCTATTATTTAATTTCCAAATTTCATTACTACCTTCTGGATCAAGATTGCAACCAATTTATATTCTGTACCCTACATTAGAATAATTTTAATAAGATCTTTCTTTGCTAACAAAATTATAATTGCACATTAAAAAATATTTTTGACTGTTACATTTGTCTTCATATAATATACGTGCTAATTTCATAAAACTAGTACGTTCTGAATTATTAGATACCATTCATGGTAAAACTTATTGAGACAAACTTTATGCAATGGTAAGGTACATAATTCTAAGCCCCTTAATAAAAATCTACTGGTAAAAAATTTCATGTTTCTTTTAATTAAAAATGTGATTAAATGGTTAAAAAAGACAACAAAAAAAACCTCTAATATAATTAAAGTAATTAAACTGGGTGTGCCCAATAAAGAAACTTTAAAAACTATGCTCATGTTAAAATGTGGGAAGGGAGATACATTAAAATCAATCAAACATCTTTAGCAAAATGTATATTAACAGATATAAAAAAGAAAAAGAGAAAGCCTAACAAAGAGAAATAACAAAAAAAATTAAAAAATAAATAAATTAGTTCGCTCATTATATATATATTTACTTTCATCAGTTTCAAACAACACAGTAGAGGATTTGATTTCAGCAATAATGAGGCAGAGACATGTGAATACTGTTACCAGCAATATGAGAGGGAAGGTATGGTTCGTGGCTGAACTATAACTAGGGAGTGCTGGACTCAACTTGGCATGTTTAAAAAAATAAAATAATCCCAACTATTATACAAAGTTTATATAAAAACAAGGAATTCCTTCATTATATTCTTCCACAAAAATGTTAATAAACTGTTATCATTTTAAACAATGTATGTCAAAATTATTAAATATAGAAAATAAGAATTAAATTCATATCCATTTAACTTTTAATTATTTCAGTGAAAACTATTACTGTATTCAATTTATAAATGCAGAATATCTTTTTAACTGTTAATTTTAATTATCATAAAAAAATTATAAATTTTGCTTTCTTTTCAATAAACTCTTTTCATTTTTTTTTCCTCCTAAATGTTCTTAAAAAGGAAAAAAGTAGAAATTTTCATCATTTTCATAAAGAGAGCTGTTCTTAAAGGTGAGGTAACAAGAATGCAAACAGGCATTTAAAGTAATCTTGTGCAGGTGCCATTACCTAACACACTTTTAAGGGCATATCATTAAAAGGAAGGTTGGAAAAAGTCGTGATTCTTTTATGAATAACTTAGGTTGGAGAATTATTTATAAATTCACTTAATAAAATCATAACTGCCAGCGCTTCACAAAAATAAAATTCAGTCATTAGAATTGGTTGACAAAACGTAAAACCAATTGCGAGATATATAACTTGCAATTACCTACCTTCATCTGTTCTTCCACCCCCACCCCACCCCCCGTTCACGTACTTTCACTTGTTGCTGATAAAGCAATTTTGTTAAAAAAATATTAAATAACTAAAGAAAAATGCCTTTTTTTTTTTTTTTTTTTTTTTTTTTTGAAGGATACACTTTCACTGAACCTGACCTTGTTCCAATTGCCATGAGTTTTAACTTGGGATCCCAAGCCAATGCACTTGGTCTATTAGGAAATCCATGATGAACAGTCTAAGAAAAAGAGCACATCCAGTAAGTTAAAAGGGTGCAATTTTAAACGTTTCATTTAAAAGTTTAAATATTATGAAATCAATTAAATCAATTATCAGAAATCAATGAAATTATAAGCAGAATATATAGAAATAAATACTTTAGTAAGTAAAAGATGTTTGATGCTCCTAATCTTATAGAGACAGTTTTGCAAATTGTTAAAAATTTAGAATCCATGTATCTAATTTTATTTCTATTAAAAAAAAAATTCGTAATTTTTTTACAAAATTAAAAGTCGTCTTTGTTATAATTTTGTTTACGTAGGTGATGTTTAAAAATATGGGAATTGGATTATGATAGTGTTTGGAAATGTATTATACATTCCAGACAACATTATTTATTTATTTTATGCATTATTTATTTGCTGCTTTCTTTATTAATTTAATGACCATATAATCTTATTATAATCATTTATTAAGGTCGGCTGATAAATGGTTATAATAAGTTCTGATTTTCAAATAAATTCTGATTTTGTTAGTGGATTACTCTCACATTATTTTGCTGTAAACTCAATACACAAATGTGTGTATTGATAGTACATTCATCGTTGGTGAGACATTTAAATTATGTGGTTAGATCAAAATTGTATGGATAATGACATTTTTTTTTATTTCAGATTCTCGGATATTGTGTTTAAATTTCACAATAAATAATCAAAATCTGCATTACTGAAAATTTTTTTAATAATAATAAGGTAAATATATTCAGAAAATATCGTCAATTTAAATATTCGTCTGCTTGTAGGAATTTAAAGACCGGATTTTATTTTCTACCAACCTGGCAAATTATCAGTAAATTATTAAACGCGACTATTAAATTGCTTTGGCCAAATTATATGCCGATCATTATGAAGACACATGCAAACACCTATGCGAAAGTGTGCTCGTCATCATTTTAAGAAAATGTAAACGTCAGGAATCCACGCTCGGTAATATGTACAAACGAACAGACAAAGGGGGCGGGTAGAGAATAATGTTAAATAGAAACCTCTTCTTACCTTGTTAAACTGGAACAGATCCTTCTGTAATTTGGCCCGTTCGGCACTGGGCTGGTGCCCTTTCCCTCGCATAAACTTCCACATTTTTCACTTGGAATAGGCTTAAGCTTGTTTCTCGGAGAACTTTGGCTACAAATGGAAAGCTCGATTCAGTTAACTCGATCACATTAGGCACAAATACCAAAAGAGCAGCTCTGACATGAGAATATTCGCTACTGTAAATACTAATTGTCGGAATATGTTCAATGTTGGCCGTTTCCGCCGGTAGGCTTAAACGCTGCGAAGAGCCAACCCAACGTCGGAAGCCAAACGGTGAGTTCTTGCATGCCGGCCTCATCGAAATCGGTTGGTTGGCAGCAGCCAGCGAAAGAAATTGAAAGAACCCACTCTCACTACAGTAATCCGTAAGTTTTTAAAATCGGCAGAGCGAATATTCCACATGCGCTGGACATGTACTCACCGAAATAATAACAGAGGTTCACCTTTTTAAATAAATCGTTTCAGTACAAAAGTGCCGTCGAGAAAAATAAAAATTTGTTTGTACCGATCAGAAATCGCGCCAAGCCATAGAAGCAGCAGCAGAAGCACCCAACAAACGTACGCTGAAACCGTCTCACTCAATCGCTTTGCTCTCAGTACAAACTGAAACCGGCGTGAATGTATTAATTAGAAGGATACCGAAGAATATTTGTTTATTATTGAAAAAGAAATGCATTTTAAGGGCAACATTGTTTTATAAATTCTCAATGTTATTTGGAAACAGAGCTCATTGATCAAACATGGAGAACTATTTTGTAATTGCGGAGGGACATAATGTTCTCTCGTCCTGTGGATCTCGATATGAGTCATGAACCGATGCGATAACCTTGCTCTAAACGGACGAGTTGAAAAGAAAATTAAAAAAGGAGCAAAAAAAGTCAATGGATGTGCATCGCGCGAATATTTATTAAACACGCTCTCCTTTTTTCTCCTTGCTTATTTCAAGTATGCATACGTACAACTGCTATCACTCAGTTTGAACTTTTTTTTAAAATCTTAATTTCATCGAGAAATAATTTTTAATATGTCTTTTCTTTCTTTTTTTTGGCAAACAAGCTGAGTTCAGAAAGATCATCGACCAGCTGAGTTTCTTAACCATGTCCACCCACAACTCCTTCTTTCTCACTATCGTTAAAGTAATAAATTCAAAAACGTAAACAAAAGCAGGTTTTGTACGCATTAAATAAGAGTAAAAAATGACAAAGATTATGCCGTAAATTTCTAAATCTTTTCATTTACAATTTGCACAAATTCAACAAGACACTTGTGTGTGTTTACTATACATAAGTACTTAATGTTCGATGAGCTGTCTTAATCGTTTATCTTACACCGTTAGCTTAAGCGCATATTTTAATGTCTATGCCTATTGATTTAACATAAGAGTTAAGTTGACCTTTCCTGCCTCTATAGACTGTCAAAAAATAATATTAGAGATAATAAAAAAAATGACAAAGATTAGCCGAAGGGAAGATATGAGTCACGTTTCACTCTTCTTTCCTCTCTTGAAGCATTAAAAAATATTAATGCCCATTTTTCAAATCTAATGTTATAAGCAAACCATTTACTATTAACAATAGAGAAACGCATTCGATTATTTAGTTTTTCATGTTTATATCATCATTATCATTGCTTTGTAGTGATCAGTAATCATATAAAAAAAATAAGCAATTCTTCAATGCCTAATAAAAGCGTCAGCAGCTTTGAAAAAAAATTCATGCATGATTCTTTTCAATGTTTAATTTACCTTTTCTCAAGTACAGTATTACATTTACTTCAGGATAAAAGCGACAGGGAATAATAATAATAATAATAATAATAATAATAATAATGACAAAGGGTAAGAAGAGAGGGGGGGGGGACATCCGTGCTCTGAGAACTACGCGTGATGATTATCCTAGAGTCCCTGTAAGTAAAAAATTTACTTACAGGGACTCTAGATTATCCTACAATTATAAAATCAATTGTGAAAATCAGTAGTGACAGCGAAAAGCTGAAAGAACGATGAAATAGTGAGAGAGAGAGAAAATCGTGGCGTCCACCGACGGTGGCGCCGCCTTGTGGATTCTGCCATCTGCTAATCAGCACGCCGGCGGTTTAATGGTGCTCAAGGTCAACATGAATCTAGCGGCAAGCAAGTCGGTGAATTTTCTTTTCTCTAGTGTAGAAAAAAAAAAGAAATAGAAAAGAAAGAACAAAATTCCCTCCCTCCCTGCCCGGATTTGCATGGAATTTTAAAATAAAAGGCCAAGGCCTGGTACGTTTCAAGATGAATGTAGTAATCAATTGTCGATTAAAAAATAGTTGAGAGGGAAAAATAGCGGAAAAAGCTATGGGGGTGATGGGGCGGAGGTGGTCACCTGTTGCTTACCTGATTAGAGATACTGCTGAGTCTCGTCTGCTTATCTTATATGACAAGGGTAACTGTAATTTTCTAAAGCTGTAATTTTCTACTCAAATGATCATCTTAAATAATTTTCAGTTATAATCTGTTTACTTTTCTGTTAATGAAACTTCCGACTTTTTTTAAAATTATTATTTTTAATTATTTTATTTTGTTTTTAATTTTTTTGTTTTTAATTCTGTTATTTTTATCTTTTAATGATAAAATATTATTTTAGGTTTATTTAACTTATTTAAAAAGATCAAATTGAAGATGCCTTAATTTTGACATTCTATAGGGAAGTGAAAAAAAAAATAATAATTAAAAGAATGTTATTTTTATTTTGACAAATCGTTAATATATTTTTGTTGTTACGATTGTTTGATATATTACACGCCATATCTTATCAATGAAAGTTCCAACGGTACCATGTGATACAATTAGGGCACGTACTACTAAGCTATAGTATCCCACTATCATTAATTACTCATTATATTCATTCATGAGACGTCCTTACAAGTTGAAGTTATCTTAGTTCCAGTATCTTATTCATGGTTAGCCTTATTTATCTTATAATGCAAACATTATTTCCGAGAATTTAATTTCAGATTATAAAGATAAAATTCCTAAATTTACATCCAGAAAAAAATTGAATTTATATACATATTCGAAATGATAACTTAAGAATATATAGTAATATTTCGTCATAACTTTTTCATATCTGTATACTGGATCTCCATGTAGAAAAAAAATGAAATCAAACTCGAAAAATTTATATTTCACGCGAGATGAATATTTATTTGTATTGCACAGATTAGAAGTGAGCCTGCGTTTTATGGTCGTTTATTTGCAATTGTAAACATAAATATTTATGCTTGATTACGACCAATTACTAATTAAGCTGTATTAACAAACAACACACAGATAAAGAGGGACAAGGGTTTAGAAACCGTTCTTTCACCTTAATATAAGCCATTCGGTGTGAGCGTAATCGAAAGACGAGGAAGGAGGGAAAGAAGCAGAAGATAACGTTTATATCCGCTTCAGAACTGTGAACAATAGAAAAAAAAGGGACGGAGAAAAACGACCTAATTTTACAATCTGATTTTACTCGAACGACCAAGCGCTGATTGGTGCAATGCAGTTCGCCCTGTTCCTCCTCCTCCCCGAGGAAGGTGATCCCGGCGTTCATCATTCGTCATCCTCGCTCACCTTTCTCTTCTCATTCACCCGTCTTCGATTCAAAATGTAACAATTTCTCAGATCACACCTCCGTTTAGTGAGAAATTTCGATCGATTTTTACGGTCATTGCGTTACCTATGAAAATGAACTCAATTTGATGGTAAGTTGGTGATGATGAAGTTTTCATTATTCATTTCTCAGGGGAATAGTCGCTGATTTTCGTCAGAGAGCATATGAAGCTTCTGAATATTGCTTGTGTAATTTTGTTTCATTATTTATACAACATTACAACATATAACTATG
>JAHWFO010115767.1:946415-960650 GCA_023313115.1 Rhysida immarginata
ATCCTGATAATTCTGCTCTGAGTGCATCTTCGGACCAGGGAGGACAAATCGATCTCGTTCACTGAAGCAAAATAAAATATCCTAAAAAAATAAATCAAATTATATTTTCTAAAAATTAATGTGAAATTTTAACAATTTGAAATAAATATATAAACATTCGATCAATAAAATTATTTTTGTTGGTTATTATTCTAGACCGAGATGTCAATTTCTAGGAGACAGTAATGAAGACGTACTAAAGAAAGATTTCCGATGATTGCCAGTCGCGAGGTCTTCCTCTTCATCACCAGTTGATGATGACTTTAACTTCCTCTGCCCTATTACAAAAATAGCGTTTATTATCCATACATGTATTTAAGTTATACTTATATTCTCATATTTATTTAAGTTAGCAATTTATGAATCTTAAATTATCTCTCTTTAAGGGCAGCCAAAGCATATAGTAAAAAAAGTATAGGGCCTTTAATAGTATTTTTGATTGATTTTGTCGACCTTATTAACATCACAAATTCTTTCTTCAGAAAAAAAAATATGAGCACGTATATAAATCATCAAAAAGTTTCTTTAATTATTTGTTTGATTTTCCACGTTTCAAACTCTCTCTCATTTTTGTTGCATTTTAAAAAACAATTCAGCTGATAATTTGCTTTAACTACTTCACTCTATTCAATTACCAGAAATAGATCTTAATGGCTTTGCTGGTCAAGGATATAGGCATATTTTTTATAATCAGTCCAACGAAAATGGGAAGCGGAACACTTGGAGGAAGAACACCCGCGCTAATGATGATGTTGATAGAGTAGAATGCTTATGTGCATCTTTGTAATATAATAAACCATACACAGTTCCAGTAATATTGATAACAGATAAGACGCCGGTTGGAGGCGAGCGATCTGCTTTGTCACATAAAGTTAGATAAACAGAAGTTACGATAGCCATATGGATAGTAAATCTGCCTCTTATAATTTAATTTTTTAAAAATGCTTTATTTTAACCAAGTTGTTTTAAAAATAGTCCGGGGAAAATAGTGTATGGGGAGTAGAGCCGATGTGGCCTTTTCGCCCTTGGGAGTCACTTGCACTTCACCAGCTGTTAGTCAAGGTTGGGAGCCCGTCAGGCACGCGCCGGGGCCAATTGAACCCACACCACAAAATACAAACAAACATAGACGCTACTTAATATATTTTATCTCCGAAAATGCCGCTGTTAATGAGGATAAACATCGGTATTGGATATTTACATAAATTAAAAAGATTGTTTTAACGCATATCAGAAGAAGCTAGTACGGTAATAATTTTAAGAGGGCAAATATAATTAGGATAACCGACGATCAACGGAAGTTTACAAATTTTATTTTTATTTGTTGAATCGTCGATTTAACCTTTAGCCTCCGCCTCCTGTCTGGGTTTCGTACGCCTGCTCCTTTACAAGTGCGTGATATTATCACGGCCTTTACTATCTCGTAGGCCGTCGAATGTGTGTGTGTGTGTCTGTGAGTGAGTGAGTGAGTGCGTGTGTGTTTGTATGTGTGTTTATATGTTGCACATTCGATTCCTCGCCATAACAGGTATAAATGATAACAAAAGTTGTAAAAATAAAGCGAAAATTTTCCTTATCTCTCTCCCCATTTAATGCCATCCGTGCATATATGTTCCAATTCGCTTAGAATGAATGCAAAAATTCTTAATAAAAAGGGAAAAACGCACCTCGAATTAATAGAAACAAGATGACATTAGCACAAATTAGAAATAAATTAGTAAAGCCTCATTTACTTGGACTTCAAGAAAATTATCGAGCACGAATTAAAAATGTTCTTTTTCGTGTAACCTTTAAACGAATCTTGTTGCATATCTGCAATAACAGAAAGAAAAAATTTTCACAGCCACTAGCGAGAATTAAATGAACTACATGGTGGGCCATCACGGCTTACTATCTCGTAGGCCGTGTGGGCCATAAGCCCCTTGTACAATACCAACACCCCCTGAAAGACGGGGGTGTTGACAATACGCGTTTGTGGAAATTGACGGACAACCACCATGTGGGTCATGGGGAAGTCAAATGGTGCAGGCTTAGCCAACAAGGAGAAACAATGGTGCAGGCTTGTTTCTCCCAGAGACCGTTAAAGAATAGAGACTTGGCATTTCCTCTTTTCCTATACTAAATCATGTAATGAGTTTGCAGCGTGGCGCCCTCTGATTAATCGCATCAACACTTCAGGGACAATTGATGATTTACGTCACCACAATCATGGGACAATTATGATTTACGTAACCTCCACCAAAGGACAGTTGATGATTTACGTAACAACTCCCAAGTTTCAGCGCCATTAAATGACGTCAACTAAGCAACAAAGCCGACCTTGCCTGTTGCCTCCGAGATTAGAGGCAACAGCTCTAATCTCGGAGACAATACTTAGGCCTAGGACGATAATAAAGACAATACTTAGGCAAGACTTTGCTGCTTAGTTTAAAATTTATATTTGTTTTTTTATTTAAATAAGATCCTAATATTTACTATTTTTATTTTTTTTTTAATTTTTACTATTTCACTATAAAACCTTTAATTTTTTAACAAAATTAGATACAACACAATGTTCTGATGATTAAAAATATATTTATTTTTCCTTGCTTATAAAAGCAAGATTTACCAAAAATGTTACCCTACATAAAATAAATATTTATAAATACTAATTATACAGTACTTTATAAAATATTTATTAATACATAATATTATACATTTTTAAAAAAAAAATGAAAATAAAGAAAACATGATTACAATAAGTTACGATTAATAATTTAAAACAAAATTTCATAATAAGAAGCTTTTATAATATTTTGATTACATCTTGGAAATATCACCATAAAAACAGTTTTTTTGTTAACAAGTATATACAACTAAATGAACCATCATTTTCATCAAATATTTTGGCATTCTCAATATATAAATCAATGAAAAACATTAAATTTTAACTGAAAATTTATATTAAAAAATATATATTTTCACCGGAGCACGGCTTTCACATCATCAATAGCATCATTAATAACATCACATTTAGAAGTGACAAAACATCAGACATTTAAAAATAGAATAATGGTAGTCAGTTCTTAAATGCAACAATTTAAATTTATTTCAGACCGGTTTCGGTATTAAACCATCTTCGGTGGGCTACAATAGTAAACGACAATCAATCGACAATCGAACAGCGCAGGGAAAAACGAAACGAGCGGTCCGAAAGCAACGCTTTCACTGCCATACTCATCCAGGAAGTAACCAGGGGAAGTACACTGAACTAGGCAAGAAGCCAGATGAGACCTAGTTAAGTCATCCAGTGGATAAGATTGGGTCCTTTCCTATAAGGACGAATAAGTTGATTGTTGATTGACGAGGGGCACGAGGAGCTATGAGATCCAGTAGTCGGGAAAGATGGCCTTTTGGATGTCGTCAAAATTGATGTCCAGGACGTGTCAAGGCCTGCGATGCCTGAGGAAACTTCTAAACGTGAGTGGATGCTCCAGAATATCTGCAACCAGAGGATTGGGATGGTCCTTAATCTTCGGAAGAAACCTCTTCAATGACTCCTGTACATAGCTACCAATGGGAGGTATCTCAAAATCGTCGGAAATAGAAGTATTTGTTGCAACTCTCCTGTCAAGTTGGGCAAATGTCCTCAAGGTAACGTTTTGGAAGGTTTGGAGGTCCATCCATCTGGACTTACATATTGTAGCCCAAGCAGGCATACCATAAAGCAAGATGGTTCGGATTACCGTCCTGTACAGCAATAGTTTGCAGTCCAATCCAAGTGCGCTGTTTCGCCCCAGAAGAGCTACCAGACTGAACTTTGCCTTCTTTGCCTTGTTGATGGTGTAGGAGACATGGTCGCCCCAATTTAGCTTGGCATCTATTTCCACTCCGAGGTATTTGTAATGTTTTACCCATTCGAGCTCTCTACCAGAAAGGAAGAGAGGACTCGGGGGTTTCCGAAGTTTCTTTGTAATGAACATTGCCTTGCATTTGTCAACATTTAGATTGGGTCTTTACTTAGCAAACCATTTCTCGCACTGATGTAAGGCATTCTGCAATCGAGATATGACATGAGCGGGAACGCGAGCAGTGGTCATGATGGACGCGTCGTCAGCGAACAGATACAGCTTGCATTTTGTAAATTCATGGATGAAAAAGTTGAAGAGTGCAGGGCCAAGAACAGAACCCTGGGGAACACCAGCTTTGACGTCACACGGGTTTGACATGGAGCAACCAACTTTTACACGAAATATCCTGTTCAACAGAAAGGATCTAATCAAGGCAATAAGATCGTCCGGAAATCCACAAGTAATCATTTTGTGTATTAGGCCTTCGTGCCAAACCTGATCAAAAGCTTTTCGGACATCCAGAAATACAAGACCACCATATTTAGCGCAGTTAAGAGGAGTGTTTAAATCTGCAACAAGCCTCCAGATCTGGAGTTGGCAGGAGTGACCTGGTCGAAAGCCGAATTGCTCTTCACGAACAAGATTGTTAGCCACACAGAAGTCGTTAAATCTCTTAAGAATGATGCGTTCAAACACTTTTGATAGCATAGGTAACAAGCTTATAGGCCTATAGCTGACAGGGAGAGCAGGGTTTAGACCAGGCTTCGGTATGGTAACGATAACAGACTCTTTCCACTTGACAGGAAAGTAACCTTGTCTCCAGCAGTCATTCATGGCCCTGGTAATAGTCGCAACAACATTAGGAGGTAAGTTCTTGAGTGCTATTAGTGATGGAATCGATACCTGCTGCTTTCCTGCTTTTAAGATGCTTGATGACATCGGAGATTTCGTGAACACCAATAGTGTCCTCACAGGTAGAAATACGATGAGTGAGCTCGTATGCGATGCATCCATCGTTGACAAGACGAATATTTGGGAAATTATCAGGGTTGTCCTCACCAGGAGTGGTAAATTGTTCAACCAGGGATTCGGCGATCAGTTGAGCTTTATCTTGATCACCCGTGACAGCATTGCCATTTGCGGTAAGCAGCGGCGGTAAGTTGATGGGTCTGTTTCCTTTTAGAGCCCTTACAGTACCCCAGAGCGAGTTGTCCTGGACTGACAGGGACTTTAGCTTTTCGCTCCATCTTTGATTACGTAAAGATTTAACCTCCTCCTGGACCTTGCGAGCTAGCCTGTTGTATTTCGTCTTGAAGAAGGGAATACAATAGTAAGCGACAATCGACAATCGACAATCGAACAGTGAAGTGTACATTTGTTAGGATGGGACGAAAGGCAGCGCTTTCACAAAGCTCATCCAACCAGAATAAACTCCAAATGAAATACATTGAGGTAGTCAAGAAGCCTAACCAACCCAAGCGGTCTTCCATATTATACAAAAAAGAAAATAAGATTGACGATTGTCAGAAACAAAATACAAACGAAATAAAAAACACAAGGAGAAAGAAGATTATCACATCTTCCAGTAGTCTGGGAAAGAGACGTTGCTAATATCTTCAAAATTGATGTCAAGAACGTGCCTCGGTTTACGATACTTCGTATGCCAGTTCATATTCATAGAGTTCTTCAGTATCCCTTTCACAAGCTTATTGTCGTGAGTCTTCATCTTCTGTATCATAATCAAAAAGAGATCCTGTATAAACTTTCCGATATGGGCCATGTTTAAATCCAAATGGATGGATTGGTTTTTCACCGTCCTTCTGTCCAGCTGGGCAATGGTCCTCAGGGTAACATTCTGGAATGACTGTAGTTCACTCCATCTAGTTTTACAGATACTCGCCCACGCAGGCATGCCATACAGGAGTATGGTCCGGATAATCGATTTGTACAGAAGTAGCTTATTGTCAATGCTGAGGGCGCTGTTGCGACCCATGAGAGCTATGATACTGTACTTAGCCCTCTTCGCTTTGTTCAGAGCATAGGACATATGCTGATTCCATGAGAGTCTTGAGTCAATGATAACTCCCAGATATTTGTAGTTGTCCACCCAGTCCAGTTTCTTATTGAACAGAACAAGAGAATCTGGGGGATGCTTGAGCTTCCTATTGAGGTACAAAGCCTCGCACTTTCCGACGTTAAGGTTCAACTTCCAGCAGTTAAACCAGTCTTCGAACTGCTTCAAGGCGCTCTGCAGCCGAGTGATAACGTTAGCCGGCTGGTGTGCCCATGTCATAATGGCAGTGTCATCCGCATAAAAATACAGATTACAATTATCGGGTTTCGGGAAATCATGTACAAAGTAATTAAATAGCACAGGCCCGAGGACAGAACCCTGAGGGACACCGGCCTTTACAACACGGGGTGTGGAAAGATCTTCTCCAACTTTGGCTTGATAGGATCTGCCGTCAAGAAAGGATTTCACCATCAAAATCAAATCGGCAGGGAACCCGTCTCTGATCATTTTGTAGACAAGGCCCTCATGCCACACTTGGTCAAAAGCTTTACTGACATCGAGAAATACCACCCCACAGTACCTGGATAGGTTCAGGGGGGTGCTCAGGTCTTCAACAAGCCTCCATATCTGCATCGGACAAGAGTGGACAGCAAGAAAGCCAAACTGCTCTTCCCGAAAAAGGTCATTTGCTAGACAGTGATCTTGGAATCTGACGAGGATCGTTCTCTCCAACACCTTGGACATCGAGGGTAGCAAGCTAATAGGTCGGTAACTCGCCGGAATTGCAGGATTTTGCCCCTGCTTGGGGATACTCAACACAATAGATTTCTTCCAAGCCACAGGGAAATAAGAAAATTTCCAGCAGTCGCTAATGATATTGGTGAGAAAGTCAATAATGTTCTTTGGGAGATTCATAAGAGCGTTATTACTCACCTTGTCTTTTCCTGGAGCCTTCTTCTTTTTCAGTTTACTTATGATGTTGGCGATCTCTCCAGCCTCGATGTTGTACTTCGTTAAATGCTGCGGGACTTCATCAAAGTTGACAATACGCTGAGACATGATTTGGCTCTCGGGCTTATCGTTGGTGGGAGTAACAAACTGCATTTCCAGTGAATCTGCAATGACTTGGGCCTTGTCCTGATCAGTTTGCACATAGTCACCTTGTGGAGTACGTGGTGGAGGAAGCGTATCATTCTTCCTCTTCTGTAAAGCTCTGACCATACTCCAAATGGAATTGTCGCGAGCTGACAAGCTTTTGAGTTTTTCATTCCATCTAGCGTCGCGAAGCTCTTTTATATCCTCTTGGACTCTTCGCACTAGCCTGTTATACTTGGTTTTGAGCCAAGGTTCACGATAGCGTTGCCATAGTCTACGAGTCCTGTTTCTTTCAGAAATTAGGCGTTGGATTCCAGGAGTGAGTTGGATTCCAGGAGTGAGTTGGATTCGATGAGGAGGTTTATTCTCTGATGGATACTTACTAGCTTCTATGGCACTGTTAATACATCTGGTGATGTCTTCAACACGTTGATTGATGTCCTCTGTACAGTAAGCAACGTCGGGATGGCAGCCATATTCCTTAAGAATATCTTTGTAGAGCTTCCAGTCTTGATGATGTATCAGTTCCTCTCGGAAATTTATGTCGACATTGTCAAATTTCAACGCCACAGGCTTGTGGTCAGAAGAAAGGTAATCAATCGTGAAGATATTGTACGGTTTGAAGAAACCCTTCAAGAGCGAGATGTCCAAAACGTCACTACTAGGGGTGTGGTCGCAGTAGTAGGTGTCCTCCACAAGTCCAGCAGCGATGATATCATCTCTACCTTGTATGTACCTATAGAGAATCATGCCGTTGTAATTCTGCGTTCTGGAGTTCCAGCTTGGGTGTTTGGCATTTAGGTCACCAGCTAGGACGACTGGAGTGTCACCACTGAAGAGTTCATCAAGCTCACTAATGTCAAGATAATGTTTAGGTGAATTGTAGAGCTTCACGAACTTCACTTGTAGAGCACCACAGGAGACGTCATTGATAAAGATGGAGGCCGATTCCATACCTGCATAAGACTTGGAGACTAATTCTTGGTGCTGAATTCCCTTCTTAATGATGATCGCAGCGCCCCCAGAAGCACATCTTGCAGCATTTGAAGCCATTCGATCCTTACGGTACACACAATAGCCAGGTAGCTTGAAGTCTTGGCTTGGTTTGAGATGAGTTTCACAAAGGAAAGCAACGTCGATGTCTAGCTTTAACAAAAAATTGTGAAACTCGATACGCTTTCGGGGAATGCCCCTAGCGTTCCATATCACGCACCGAAGTTCACCTTTGTTGATTACAGTATAACGTTGTGCAGCCATACTAAAATTAGTTGGTCGTAAGGAGCCCACTCAACTGTGGGTAACTTTTGCCTAGATTAGAAAACAGATGAAAGATACGTCCTAATTGCTTATACATACCTGGTAGGTCGTTGATGTTGAGGCCTTTATCTTCCGACGTAGACAAAGCAGCAGCATAGGATTTGCCTACTGTCACTTTAGAACTAGGCATCCTTTGAACCTGGGGGTATTTTGGACATTTCGTGTCACTTGAAGTGTGCTGTCCCCCACATCTGATGCACTTTGGGGGGTCTTGTCCTTTGATCCTGGGGCAATCTCTTGACTGGTGCCCTTCAGCACATTTATTACAACGAGGATCTTCCGTGCAGCCCATGGATACGTGTCCGAAGCGCAGGCAGTTGTAGCACTGTAGTGGCTTCTTGTTCCCTCGAAAGGCCTCCACTGTTACTGCAAGCGGCCCAATACGTGTTATGTTTTTCAATGACTGGTTGTGTTTGGAGTTCGGGAGCAGAACCAAAACCATCGGCATATCAATGGATCCTTTGGCTTTCCTCAAGCGAATTAATTTTTCCGGGAAGTAGTTGGCTCTTTTTAGGTCTTCTTGGAAGTCATCGAGGTCATACGTAATATCCACATTACGTATCACGTATTTCAAGACCTTCTCCGACTTCAGTTGATGATGCTGAATTTTTAAGATATTATTAGACTTAATTCCAGAGACTAACCTGTTGTTCGTTTCTTCGTCTTCACATTTAACTTTGACGGTTTCAGCTTTGCCCGTATGAACGGTGATCTTTTCCACTGGAACATGCTTCTCGAGCTCAGTTAAAATAGTCTTAAACGGGACGCCATGAGTCCGCACGATAATCGGCGGTACATACCTCTTCGTGATTCTATGGTCTTCATTAGCCGAGCGACCTTGTCCATTCTTCAGATTCCTCATTCTAGACGCGCTGACGACTTCTTCGTTTATTCTGGAGACGGTCTTTAGGTTATCGATCCTCGTGCCTTTTCTGAATTTTTTATTAGTGACACCAATCCAGGGACTGTCATCCACTTCTTCATCAGTTCCGTCAGAGTGACTTCTCTTACAGTCACTATTTTCTATTATATCCACAGACTCCATACTATTAGAAGAGGAATTAGATTTTAAGACATTACTTACCTTGCTGTTATCAACTGGATTATCTTCCGTGGAGTTTCTTGCCGTCGGAGTCCCGGAGCATTTCCCAAAGGCTTCCTTAAGTTCGCTTATCTTGTCAATAACATCTCTACGAGAGTCCTTAATTTCCTTATTGATACCTTCGAACTTCTCCTCAAAACGTTTGTGTAGGGATTCGACTTTTTTCTCCAGTGCACTATACTTAGCGTTTATTTCATCCCGGAGGGCTTCTAACATTTCGTTGAACACTAGGTCAAATGCAGCAAACCTAGCATCCAAGCAGGCATCCCGGTAGGCCTTTTCGCAGGACACAGTTTTACCATCCGCCACTAGCAAATGCTCTTTAGCCGACTTCAAATTGGTTAATTTGGACGAAGCCATCATATATAAATGTATAGAACAAGGGGGGGGGAGTAACCTCGCAGCTAGGTGTGTGCTAAAGAAGCCGTCCTAAGAAGGACGCACCTAGCTCTAAGAAAAAAGAACAAGTCAGGTTTGCGAGAAAATTAATTCTACGCCAGGGACCCACTCGTGAATGATTAGAATAATAATAGATGATATGAGAAAATGTCCTTAGTTAGGTTTGCGAGGAAATTAATCCCAACGCCAGGGACCCAGAAGGATAATGAGCGTCTTGATGTACTGGTTTACGGGAATATTAATTCCAACGCCAGGGACCAGCACATAAGACGTAACAGAAGGTGAATATCGCCCTGAAAAGGGCGCACCGTGAAATGAGAATAATGAAATGATACCTGAAAAGAGAGTACAGTGATACTTTGAAGAGCTAGTCCGTTTTGATCGTCCTCAGCCTAGGTTCCGTCCTTCCTCATAAGGATGACAATAGTAAGCGTGGAAATACCAGCTTATACAGGGTGATTTACATCGAATGTAAAATACTTAAAGGGGGTATTATAGAGGTTAAGATAAACACAAAACGTCCTATGAACATGGGTTCAAATATGAACGATAACTGAGATATGAACAGAAATAAAAACGCCGCCACCAAGATCAACAAGTTAATAACTCAGGTTCTGTAAAGCCTAGATTAATGCAATTTGGGGGAATAACAAGGTACATAAGACTGTGTATACCGTTAAAATTTGATTGAATTCCAACGAGAAGTTTCCGAGTTACACAGTCAAAATTGTGACAAGTGCTAGTTAGTACTCACAAGTGAACACGTACGTATTATGATGTTGAATGAGTAACTTGGAAACTTCTTGTTAGAATTAGATCAAATTTTAAAGATATACACAGTCTTATGTATTCTGTTATTCCTCCAAATTTCATTAATCTAGGCTTTACAGAATCTGAGTTATTATAACTTGTTGATCTTGGTGGCGGCATTTTTATTTCTGTTCATATCTCAGTTATCGTTCATATTTGAACCAATGTTCATAGGACGTTTTGTGTTTATCTTAACCTCTATAATACCCCCTTTAAGTATTTTACATTCGATGTAAATCACCCTGTATAAGAGCGCGGGTCTCTTCTCCGCAGAGACCGTTATTTAACGGTCTCTGCTTCTTTGTTATCTCATTGGTGGGACTGTGACCAATCAGGTGGAGAGAAGGGGCTCGCTGTACAGAATTTGAAAAGTGATGATTCATACACTCGATATTTAATCAGAATAACGAACTAACAGGAAAATGCAATATTTGAATAGATTGGAAACTGAATAAAATATAATAAATAAAATAAACTAAAACCAAATAAAATACTAAAAAATATAAAACAGAAAAACAAAGTACATGTAATAAAGAGTATCAGACTGTTGGGTATTGTGTGGATGGTTGTCTATTTAAATTTCTATGAGTATTGTATTTGCTTTTGTTCAGGCTCTTCCCTATTCCTTTTAATAATGGCGCCATTTCATTGTTGATTTGGACATTGATGAGCTTGTCTCTTTCTAGGCTTTTTGCTAGCTGTATTTCTAAGTTTTCCATCGTCTCTAATTTCCTCGTGTCACTGTATTCATTTATTGTTTCCATCACATCTTCGATTTTGCCGAACTGGTGCTTCTTACCTACCATATATGTTCGGCATAGTTTGATTTGGTTGGGTCGAATTTGATAGCGTTCGGGTGCTCTTTATATCTCGGGTGAAAGTGCGTTTTGTGCGTCCCAAGTAGTACATGTCGCACGTTTTGCACTTTAGTTTGTATACGCCGGCTCTCATATATTTGTCGTCATCACTTCTTGTTCTTTTCTTATTTATTGTTTGTCCTATAGTGCGCTCTGTTTTATAAACAATCAGGATTTCTTTCTTTCGTATGATATTGGTGACCTGTTGAACTTCCTTCCCGAAGAATGTGAACCCGTTCCATTTACCGTTTTTCTGTTGAATTTCTTTCCCTCCTTTTGATTAGCTTGTTTTTTTATGTTTACTATTTGTTTTCTGTTGAATCCGTTTATCCTGGCTATTTCATTTATTGTTCGCATTTCTTCTCTTCGGTTTTCGTCTTCAATGGGTAGGGTTATGGCTCTATGTGTCACTGAATATATGGCAGCAAGTTTTTGTTCCCTGGGATGGTTTGATGACGCGTGAATGATATTGGCTGTTGTTGTTGGTTTCCGGTATATTTTAAATGACAGTTGCTAGGCACCTGGTTTTCTGATAATCGTGATGTCCAAGTAGTTTAGCATATTGTTTTCCTCTTCTTCCATGGTGAATAACATTTTCTGGTGGGCTCTGTTGAAGTCATCCAATATCGTATTGGCGTCCGTGATGCTTGAGTCATAAAATCACTGTATCGTCGACATATCTATAATATGCCATGATTTTTAGACGTTCTAAGATGCTTTCAATGACGTTTTCTTCTATGTGTTGAAGGAAGGTTTCTGCGATGATTCCGCTGATTGGCGATCCCATCGCTAGACCTTCGTATTGGTGGGAAAAAGTTTGGTCGTATATGAAATAGTTAAAAAAATAAGTTTGTTTAACTGTCATATTTGCTGCAATTGTTGTAATGCTAAAAAAATTATTTTGCAATCCACTACGATTTGTAAAAAAAAGTGCACCTCTTTAAAAGTGATTCAAAGTGATGGTAATTTAAAGACAGAACTCAGAATTAAAGAATCAGCCACTTTAAAAATATATCAGTGACCCTCAGAAAAGCTAAATGTTAATTTAATTGCTAAAATTGTTAAATCTTTATAATTACCTTTAAATTAATCATCGCACTCATATGTTCATTGAAAGTCGAAATATTTTTTAAGATAAGTTAGATCGTGGACGAAGCTCACACATGTTACTCAAATTCTTAATTTATCTTAATAACATTTCATTAAAATAAGAATTAAGTTAATATTGATATTATTCGAATGCACATTTTCTGTAATGGTGTGAACGATTATTGCCGAACGTTTTGAGTACCTGAAGGTTTGAAGCTAGAGATCGTTAAAGAAAACTAAATTTTTCTTTAACGGTCTCTGCATGAAGCCCGTTACATGAAAACTCAAATTTTTCTCCTTGAAGTGTCGTCTCGTGATCAACGCGACGAGGGAAAATGAAACCGAACTTTCAAACAGCGCCGTCTGATTAATCGCACCAACAGTCAGGTTTACGAAAATTACTTTACACGTAAACTCATCACAGGAAGTAGCTCGAAATGCCAAGTCTTTCTTTAACGGTCTCTGGTTTCTCCTTGTTGGCTAAGGTGCAGGTGACCGGGACGGCGGCCATCTTGGATGAACCGTAGGGTTTTAAATGGTCATGGGGGGACATGGTTTCGGGCTAGAATTTCCCAAAGAAAACAATGGTTCAGTCCGTTTGTTCACATGGGCGTAGCCAGGGGAGGGGATCACCGGATCCGCCCCCCCCCCCCGTCGGAAAAAAACTCAAGATGTAAAGAAAGTGATTGATTGTCGGAAAATTCAAATTATTGATATATTGACTGTATTTATTGCATTAAAGTTAAAATATAACTTTTTTCGGCATAGCCTATAAAGGTAAATCTAGTAGGGGAGAACTTTTAATAAAAAAAGAATAGCCAATATTTCATCATTTCCCCCCAACACCACCTGAAAAACAAGGCCTGCTCATTGCATCATTAAACCTAGGGTGACAAGTCAACTTTTATTCAATTGTAACACTGTAGAACATGAAAAATGTCCTTTAGATGAAAATGTTTCTTGTATATTTTTGTCTGAAAATAACGAATCTGTAATTAGTTTTTGTTACCACGCATCTTTTTTCAAAAAATCCACATTTTAGCTTTTTACGTATTTATATTGTAGCACATATAGAAGCGCTATGCGACCAGTTCCTCATTCTGAAGATCTTCCTATACTTACACCTCCAGATAAATATATTGTTGATTCAGAGGAAGTCACCTCCGATGACCCAAACCATCAAGATCCTAACTTTCAACCATTTATTAGGTCATTGTAACGTGCAATATATCTGTTTAGCAGATATGCGCAGTGGAAATGAGCATGCACAGTGAAGGATTAAAATGAATAAGCAAATAGTTTATTAAAAGCACAAAATCATCAATAATTAAATAAATGAAATAAAATGTCAATACCCCTTGATTATGCTTAAATAAAGGGCTTCTAAATATAACTAGAATTTAGGTAACAACAACATCAATAATACCTTATTACTATAAGGTACAGAATTACGATTTGTCACATTAATACCTTTGTCCACTATGCAAAGACCTTAGTTACTTATGAATAACAATTGTAAAATTATACTTAGATAACCAGCAATATCTTCAATGCTAAAGAAAACCCTTGCAATAAGGCATGAAATAGTAATACAATAATCTGATGCGTAAACAACAACATCAGGGTACCCGGTCATTTGGCCGACGGACATTTGACCGACGGACACTTGGCCGACGGACATTT
>JAHWFO010115767.1:961530-980629 GCA_023313115.1 Rhysida immarginata
TCGGTCAAATGTCCGTCGGCCAAGTGTCCGTCGGTCAAATGTCCGTCGGCCAAATGACCGGGTACCCAACATCAGCAAAAATACAAATACAATCATATGTAGTAATACGTCCCAGTGTAACCTTATTGATTATACATAACAATTACAAAATTACAATAATACCCGGGGCACAAAATTAAGCTACCTTCCTCGTGGTAACATTAAACGCCGAGCTATCGTTTTTAGCTCCAACACAATTATTGCAAATATCTGTATAATAGCTTAATACACAAAAATCCCATCAGGGCTACAAACACTGTGTACACTAATCCGCTTAACTTGACACACTAAGCGCGTATGTTAAATATAGCTACATACAGAAGAATTAAATAACACAAATGTTCTTTAGTCCAGGTCAATGCTTTGATTAGTCCGAGTTTTAATAAAGTCCAATTCGGTAATGAAAAACAAGCAAAATAATTAAGTCACAAAGTTAAAGAGTCCAGTCCAAATCAGTGGAAATTAAAATAATGTCCTTAGCCTAAATGCAGAGATTCACAGTTAAATACCTATAACACACAAAAATTCACTTTATGAAATTTTTCCTGAACTGCTAATCATAATGGCAAATAAGCTTATCAATGAGCAACAATTTTTATGTGATTAATTAAAGCTAACACATTCCCACGCTTCCTTCGACGGAACGCTATGGATAAAATAGACTTGAACAATTTTTTGCACAAACACATTAGCTGTAGGCCATTGCAAATCCTAAATGAAGCGAGAAATAATTATACATGCATCCTGGCCACATGCAATTGATTTGAGTTGAATTACGCAGTTCGCGATTCCATAAGTCGCTAAATGCGGCTTGAGAAATTTTGGCATTAACGCCAACCACATAGTTCAAATTCACAAGAGAAAAAGCCTGTTCGGCTACTGACCTTCTGAGACATTGCGGAGCACACTGAACGTATTCATGTGAAGGAAATACGCTGCCATTCTCGCCGCTTTGCCACGTCGACAAAATCTCCGCCGAAAATGCTTCTCTGCACGGCTCTCTCTGTTTCGTCGGTAGCGGTATTATCGGCCGTCGCTCTGGAATTTCGGGCGGCGTTCGTCTCTCTCTATCTGCCTGCCTGGCCACGACATGGAGCCCCTTTTCACGGCTCCCACGCTGTACCGATGAACGGCTTCCCCGACGATTCGTCTTACCAGCTTCAGTCGTGTTTGAATTCCAAGTCCTTTCTTCCTCTTCGAGCTTCGCGCTCGAGAACGACTCCTCTCTCCCATTGGCTGTCTCCTCGTGACGCAGCCTCTGACGTTGCGCCTTCCTTTCCGAATGTCGAAACGATCGTGTACGGAAATGCCCGATTCCTCCGTCATGCTCTACGATGATCGGGGATTTCCGTGACAGTCATTCATTAAAAAACGGGCCAGCAGATATTGTGGCAAAAGTACCGTATGCACGAATCAGGAGACTGGGCTAAGATTTGGATACAAACCTGACGAACACGAAGCAGGCACTGTTCCCCGCTGTTGGCAGCACTGTCGAGTGCGGAAATTAAAAATAGATGACAGGCGCGTAGCGTGGCTGTCCAGTGAGTCAGTTGCTGTGATTGCTTCGTGAAACGGCCGCAATGCAGGCATCCAAAGATGTGCAGCGGGTTGTTGTGCAGTTCCTGATAGCAGAAGGTGTCAGGGGTCGGCATGCAGTGCTCACCGTATACTTGCACCATTCGACGATGGATTTCACGACCCCTACACTTTCTGCTGTCAGGAACTGGACTACACCCCGTTGCACTTCTTTGGATGCCTGCATTGCGGCCGTTTCACGTCGTGATCACAGCAATTGACTGACTGGACGGCCACGCCTATCATCTGTTTTTAATTTCCCTGCTCGACGGTGCTGCCAACAGCGGGGAACAGCGCCTGTCTCGTATTCGTCAGGTTCGTAATTACATCTTAGCCCAGTCTCCTGGTTCGTGCATACGGTACTTTTCCTACAATATCCGCTGGCCCGTTCTTTAATGAACGACCTAATACATCCATGACATGTTTATATCATGAAATCGCACATGCAGAGCTTAACGATGGAATGGAAGTATGCTAGCTCAATATTGGTCTGTTATCAGGGACACACCAACATATGCCTACAAGCTGAAACGGCCAAAAATTCATTTTAGTGCTTGTGTTTTCTATAAGCAAGCCTCTATTACATTTCTCTGAGAAGTGGGTCTCCTACAAAAGCGGTACGTGATGGACCATTTTGGTTTTGATATACACTGAAGAGCCAAAACATTATGATTATCTCCACATTGGTGAATGAACTCGTCTGGATCACGTGGAGGGCACGTAATTAAGTGGGAATGGTATTATACTGCTGCTGGAGAAGGTAAGGAATCAGTCTTGCACTTAATTTTGCGAGTGGTGGAAAAAACTGCTGATCTAAGCAAATTTGATAGAGGGCAGATTGTAATGGCCCGAAGACTCGGAATGAGTATCTCCGAAACTGCATGACTGGTAGGTTGTTCACGATCTGCTGTTGTTAGTGTTTATGCAAAGTGGGTAAATGACAGTGAAACCAGCACTAGACGCCAAGGTATTGGACGTCCACGCGTCATCAAAGAAAAAGGACGTTGGAGACTGTCCCGCTTGGTATAGCAAGATCGGCACCAGAGTGACTCAGCTGACAGTCCAATACAATGCAGGTCCAAGTGCAAGTGTTTCGGAACACACAGTTCAGCGGACAGTTTTGGATATGGGACTGCACAGCAGACGTGCCTCTGTTGACTAAGCGTCATTGTCATCTACGCCTACAATGGGCTCGGGAACATCGAGACTGGACCATGGATAAGTGGAATGTTGCCTGATCGGATGAATCACGATTTCTCATACATCATCGCCGACTTCCAGGCGAACGGTTGCTCCTCCCCCCCTGTACAGCAATCCATACACAGGCTGGTAGTAGCGGTATTATGCTTTTGGGGACGTTCTCATGGGCGGCTCTGGGACCCGTAGTTGTGGTAGAACGGACCATGAAAGCTGCGGACTCTGAACATCATTGCGAACCAACTGCACCCGTACATGGCATTTGTCTTCCCAACTGGAAATGGAATCTTCCAGTAGGACAATGCCCACGTCACAAGACTCGAATTGTGTTGGAGTGGTTCGAGGGCCTAAGGATGACTTCCAATTAATGTCCTGGCCACCTAACTCGCCAGATCTTAATCCGATAGAGCACATTTAGGATGTCATGGAGCGACAGCGCAGAGCTCAAACATCACCATGTTGGAATATCCCGACTTTGCGTGACCGTGCTTAGACATTTGGTACAACCTGTCTCCAGCCATCTACCAAGAACTTGTGGCATCTATGCAAAGGCGAGTTGTAACTGTTTTGCAGGCGGAAGGTGGCGCAACGCGTTATTGAGTAGGTGGTCATAATGTTTTGGCTCTTCAGTGTATGAATCCAGCACCTTTTTTTTTTAATACAAAATCACATATATTCATCTAAATGACCGAAAAGATGTTCAAATTTGTTGTGCATTGAAATCAGTGTTTTTTCGTTTGTTGTAAACAATGAAAGTTGGATTGTCAGCCCTTGTTTGATGACGCAGTTAGCAGGCTTTGTTTTTTAGGTGGCGTTGGTCCCGCCCCCCCGTTAAAAAAAATTCTGGCTACGCCCCTGTGCTCATATCTTAATTCGTTCAACAGTTTTAGCACATGATGTTGCATATACTGCTGACAAAAATTCTATTTTTGGGAGGATAAAATTAAGCATAGAATTTTTCAAGAATTTTTCCTATGTCTTGTGTCCAATACCAACACTGAATATAATTTTTAAATCTTGAATTAAAAATCATGCATTTAAGGGTTGCAAGATTGAAAGGAGAATTAATCGAATCGATTTTTAAGTATAAAATATTAAACAAAACAAAAAAATAATAGTACAAATATAGTACAAACGTTCTGGAACATCATTTAATACATTTCCACGAGTTCCAGTCTTTTCTGTAATTATATGAATTGCCATGATCTCCGCAAATAAATCAATAAATTGATTTGGTTACAAAATCCTTTTGAAACCAGTAATAAACGCTCATCATTTTCATTTTTAAAAATTAAATGAAATTACTGTTTATAAATTAATTTATAATCAGGGACTAAAACATGTGGCGCGTGAAATTCTTCTATACTGATGAAAACGCAAACATTTTCAAATCAGACCTTCGTATCATTGCTTCATCACAGCGAAATATATATATTATCACTCTCCCCCTCCCCCCACCATCTAACTTAGATGGAAAGAAAAGAAAGAACGGGAGAGGGGGATTCATCCAAGAATAAATGAATCTGACAGTTAAGATTTTTACTTTAATTTGTTTTAGAATTGAGATTGTACTGATTTCAAGTGCATCATTATTTCCACAATAATAAATATGGAGTGAAAGTACGCCGTAGTGAAAGCCATAAGGCAGAACATCTAATCCTATTAAAGAATTGTACCGGATCTTTTAGATTAAAATAAGAGTCATATTTTGTTTTGTCTTTGGGATTAAACCAGAGATAGTCAAAAATATTCATTTGTGACGTTATCACGTGTTGTGTTGAAAAACCATTTTTGGGAGAGACTTGGTCATTGGAATAATAGCATAAGTTATTCAGTTTAACAAGGAGAATATGAAAGTATAGGAATTTGTATAATGAGAATTCATAGCGTTGATAGAATTGGTAATTCTAAAATTGGATATAAATTGAGGATATACAATTGTGAAACAGCAGGAGGGGAGATGCTGTGACAGGATGAGACTGTTTTTTGGGTTGTGTTTAAATATAGTTGAAGTTAGTCTTTGGATTCTTAGGTGAATTGAAGTATTGAATTTATTAATGGGTAGTTTATGTTATGGATTTTATAAAGTGTTAGAAATAATAGAGATTTCTTCTTTTGTTTTGAATTTTAATAAAACGAGAAAGGGAAGGGAGACCGGAAACGCTCTCAGAATATAAGCGAAAAACGAACAAAAAAAGCTTATGAGTCTGCCAAAGAGATTGCAGGAGGGAGGCTGAGCGGGCTCCACTCTTGAATTTAGAGGGGGGACTAGTTGATACACACGGCTGCTGTGAAGCCATCACGGCTAGTTAAATAGGTCTATTAGTTCCTCCTTCCAAATTAAGGTGTGAGCAGGCTCATCATAAGATGCTAATAGATGGATATTAGTATCGAATTTGGAGTAGATGGTTTATTGAGGGGGGGTGTCAGGTGTCGCTGTTGACCTGGCCAACCTAGATTCACGGCACTCTGAGCACCCCACTCAACTCACTATATGGAGAAACACCATCTACATACAGTGGATTCATCATTGGAGATCGGAACCTCAACATTCTTCAGGATTTTGTGAGTCAAAGGAAAAAGCTATTGCGAGGGATAGGCGTGGTCAAGTGCCTATCATTGTGAAAAAAGACAACAGCGCATTTTGAATCTTCTGTTGAACTTAGTGGGGACAGCCTGAGCCATCCAGTGGACTCACTTACTAATTGATCCAGATTATTCTAAGGTGTGTTTTTGTGCTTCAAGGTGATGTGTAATTAGTGAAATATAATGGCCTGTTAATATAAAATGTGCTAAGTGCTATAAAGTGGAATATATGTGATTATACATCTGCAGACGTTTTGATACTATATAACTGTAAGTAAAGTGAAACGCATTGATTAAAAAGTTATTAATAAGATTATAAGTAGTCATGTTATGTGTGTGATCAAAGACAATTTAAGTGAGCTTTATTAAAATGAGCCTTAAAGGATTCCTTCTATTCTCAGAGTAGTTGAAAGAACTAGAACTTTGGTGATACATTTATCGTATTTTCTCATTCATTGAATATTGCATGTTATCGTAGATTTAAGTAATTAGGGATTTATAGAATTAACTTCCTTCTTTTTGTGTTAAGATCTGTCCTTTCTTTCCATAGGTTAAGTGCTGAATTTTATTTGTTTCTTTTTCGTGTTTATTTATCTTTGAATAAAAATATATTTATTTGATTCTCAAATTCGCCTAACATATTTGAATAGATAAGACACAACCTGCCCTCTTTTTTAAAGAACCCAACCTTTGTCGATGATTGTTATTGGGCTTAGTGGGGTCAAAAGATTACATTGACACTTGACGTGTAAGGCAGTGCAATCAGAGACATTGGTTACACATGAAATGATCAGATTTCCTAAACATTAAAACATTAAATAGCAGCACCAGTAAAGAGTAAAGAATTCAATAGTCCCTATGCTATTAAGCCGATCTTTCCTGTTAATTTTATAAAAAAAAATCTTGTTTTCTTCTTTTATTCTGTGATTCTTTCTAACTGAATTGTATACATGTCCAGAAATAATGGAAGTGATTGTGTTTCCAATGAAATCCGGCAGGTGTCTCCATGTGTTGCGTTTTCTCTCAAACAATGATAGGTTCATGAAATCGTCAACAGAAGTCGCTGTCCTCAATTGAGTTTCTCTCCATAAGTACTTCCGGTTGGGTAAACAAAAAAAATTGCGATGATAGGAGGTAGTATTTGCCTTTGAACTTCCAACTTAAGAAAAAATATGACTTAGTTTCGAATCTGCAACCCAAAACATTGAATCATGATAATGTTTTTACATGCAACAAATTAATAAATGTTTTATACAGTACATAAACCTTTTATTTATTTATCAATGGACGAGTCTACAGAATCATGTACATCGGTAATACTGAATAAGGGCTTAGAATAATTGAAGTATGAAATATAAGCACGAGTATCGAGTCTCTCGAAATGTCGAGTAAACATAGTGTCTATTGTGAAGGTTCCTCTCCTTACTCGCGTCTGTAGTCACAATCGAATGCGGGACAACAAACACGGCACGTGTAAGCTTTTTGCAGTATCTAAAATCTTAAAAAGAGTGTATTTTGTATGACGAAAAATTAAAATTATTCACCCGTAATGCTCTTTTTAGCCGGAAGAAGGAATAGAGAGGAAGGAATTTGTAGAAATAAATTAAGCACTTCAAAGTACATAGAAATTATGTAACCAGGGCGTAAATTATAGATAAGTTGAAGACTTCAAAAACCTTCAAAAAATCTAAATGTTTCAAAATAATAAATTATGAATTAAATTGTGAAATATAAAATATATTTATTGTAATGGAAATGAGTTTATTCCAATACACTAGGATTCATTAGTCTTCATTCAAAACGCTGAAAACAAAACAGTAGGCCATTACATGGCTAGGTAAGAAAGCGAAGTATAGTTGCGCTATCTGTTGCCACACATTAATATATTTCATAATATCTCTGTAGTAAAGATTTAAACAAGAATGATTTTACCGCCAAAGCGGATAAAGGGAGCACATTTTCGTGTGATAGCATCATACTTGGTTATATAGAATTAACCAACATTTTAAAAAACTTTAGAAAAAATATATAAATATGAAAAATAAATTGTAAATTACTATTTATGTAAACAAATGTATAGAGAGAATTTAAACAAATAAACTTGAAGAACTGAAAGGTTAAATGAAGAGTGAAGTTATTCTTTATATATTTGAACAAATAAAATTTTTTTAATGTGTATGCATTTCCACATAATGTTAAACGAAGTGAGCCTCAATTGGTGAAGCATTATGTGTAAGCATATATCATTTTTTCATATTCAATTGCTAAAGTGTTTCTATGTTACCATCTACTATTGAAGCAAGCGATTAACTACTACTAATTAGCAATATGTTTCACAGCATTTAGTTTTAGATGCAATTAAGCCTAACAGCAATATGCTCTTGATACAAATAAGCTATGGATAAAAATAGGTCTAAACAACTCGTAAGGAGTTGGTTGATATATTACACGCCATATCTTAGCACTGACAGTTTCCAAAGGTAACATATAGCACGATTAAAACATGTACTACTAAACAATTCCGACTATCATTATTTACGCGTTATATTCACTCATAACACGTTGTTACAAGTTGTTTGATATATTACATGCCATATCTTAGCATTGAAAGTTCCAACGGTACCATATGGTACCATTAGGGCACGTGCTAATAAACCAATTCCCACTATCATTATTTGCTCGTTAAATTCACTCATGACATGTTGTTACGAGTTGTTTGATATATTACATGCCAAATCTCAGCATTAAAAGTTCAAGCAGTACCATATGATATCTTATGGTACCATTAGGACACGTGCTACTTAACCAATTCCCACTATCATTATTTACTGGTTATATTCACTCATGACACGTTGTTATGGGTTGTTTGATATATTACATGACATATTTTATCATTGAAAGTTCCAACAATACATGTGTTACCATTAGGGCACGTGCTAATAAACCAATTCCCACTATCATTATTTGCTCGTTATATTCACTCAAGACACGTTGTCACGATTTGTTTTATATATTACATGCCATATCTTAGCATTGAAAGTTTCAACAGCACATATTGTACGATATGGTACCATTAGGGTATGTACTACTAAACCAAGTCCCACTATCATAATTTGCTCGTTATATTCACATACGACACGTTGTTACGAGTTGTTTGATATACAACTTCTGACAATTAAATTCGGTGAATGACGTCACACACTAATATGTGCGAGCTTCACGCGAGTAACAATGCACATGAATACAAGCCCAGTCATTGTTTAAGCAAGTTCAGACAGGTCACGTTTGTGCTTGCAATGGTTTAGCAGATGCTCGTTTCTTCAGTTGAAGGAGTAGCGTGCGCACGTAACTGTGGAGATAATGGATCAAATAGGAACACTGCCGTAATTGTGCAACAGTTTTTGTCCAACAAAGGGGTCGTATCCATAGCTCATCCACCTTATTCACCAGACTTGGCACTGGCAGACTTTTTCTTGTTCCCACGCCTAAAACGGGCCTTAAAGAGACACAGATTTGCGGACATTGCAGACATTCAAGCAAATGTGACACGTGAACTTAAAACCATTCCTAAGGAGGAATTTACCAGGAGCTTCCAGGACTTATACACCCGATCCCAAAAGTGTATTGCCTTCCAGGGTGATTATTTCGAAGGACAATAAAGTAAATGTGGCTCTATCTGTTTTGCATTTTGTTGTGTGAACTCATTCACCGAACTTAATTGTCAGAGGTTGTATTACATGCTATATCTTAGCATTGAAAGTTCCAGCAGTACCATATGGTACCATTAGGGCACGTGCTATTAACCAATTATTATTATTTACGCGTTATATTCACTCATAACACGTTGTTACGAGTTGTTTGATATATTACATGCCATATCTTAGCATTAAATGTTCAAGCAGTACCATATGATATCATATGGTACCGTTAGGGCATGTGCTACTTAACCAATTCCCACTATCATTATTTACTGGTTATATTCACTCATGACACGTTGTTATGGGTTGTTTGATATATTGTATGCCATATCTTAGCATTAAATGTTCAAGGAATACTACGAGGGTTGGGGCAAAAGTCATGCAACTATTTTCTTTTCTTGAAGATACCAGTCTGGTTGGAAAATGTGACATATACAGACGAAAGGACAAGGTGTTAACTACATGTGTGGACAATGAATAGCACTGAAATATCGTAACCCGCTAATTTATTACGGTAGTATACAGGGCAATATGGTCTTCACGGTTGCTCATCACTGGTTGACACACGTCCTTGCTGAAACTTTCTACCCACCGTGCTACTGTACGGTATGGTAGGGCATTATTCCCAAGGGCTTCCACTAATTCACTGTGACATTCCATCGCATTTCTCCCTCGGAGAACGGTTATTTTGATGTAAGCGCGCTGCTCTACACGGGTTACTTCCATCTCGCACGACAATCACCAACTGACTGATTACACAGCCCTCGCTGCGTTACTAACAGCTATCATAGAGCCATCTGTTGATCTGCATACACACTATGCCTGCAGAAATTCCACACGACACATATACGTTTGAGATCCGTTCACATATCTACAAGAAAAAAAAATAGTTGCCATGACTTATGCCCCAACCCTCGTATATGGTATCATATGGTACCATTAGGGCACGTGCTACTAAACTATTTCCCACTATCATTATTTACTCCTTATATTCCCTCGTGATACATTGTTACGAGTTGTTTGATATATTATATGCCATATCTTAGCATTGATAGTTTCAACAGTACCATTTGGTACCATTAAAACACGTACTACTAAACAATTCACACTATCGTTATTTATGCGTTATATTCATTCATGAGAAATACACGTGCACATGCCACTAGACCAATATCTGCTATCACTATTTTTTTTATATGTTCTTTCATGAGACGTCGTGACGATTTGTATGATATATTACATGCCATATCTGGTTATAGGAAATTGTTAAGGGGGTAAAGGGAGTATCATAATGGTACCATTAGAGCACGTGTCATTAGAGCATGTATCTATTCCGGCTATCTCACGTTCATACTTGTTCGTGCTCTGTCCCATAGTAATGGATTGGTGAAAACAGAGTGTAAAAAATTTAATTCGTTTTCAAGTTATCGTAATAAATAATACGTAAATAATTAGCTCCGTACGAATAATAAAATTCTTTTGATTTACAGACCGTTCTGCCCTTCAATAATCGTCATTGACGTGCATCCTCCACGCGCACCATCTCATTAACGTTTAGAGCACGCGCAGACCCGAACCGATGTGCTCAGTACGCCGGATACCTCTGCTAGTGTGCTAATAAAAACTGTTGCTCAGGTTTAGGTCAAAAACTCTCACTGGTGAGAAGAGTTAGCGCTTGGTCGGTCAGAAATCCCAGTGAGAAATTTGTGACGTCATTTTAACGCGGTCAGAAACGCCAGTTAGTGCTGCTATGCCTAACCGGTTAGTCTCACCGTCCTCACTGAGAAAAAGACGGTTAGCCCAGTGAGAAATTACGTCATCATTCTCTCACCGGTGAGGGTTTTTGACTTTAGCCTCAGACAACAATGGTCACGTGTCTTTTCAGTTCCGGCGTGTACTTCAAGCCAGCGCCAACAATGGTTAAACGTGTATCAACAATGGAAAACTGTTTCCGTAACACTTTTTGGTGTCGGCTTTCGCATCACGTTTTTTGTAGATAGATGTCCAGCCTTAAAACATTATCATGTTAAAACTGCATTAAACAAATGTTGGCAACCTTTCCAGCTAATAACTGTTCATCTCTCCATGAAGGATTTCGTTTTTCGCACATTAAATAGAAAAGTAGCTTATGCGATCAAACCGACGTCAGACGTCCATGGACACAATTCCAACAATGCATTGCGTTGGAATGGGGAGCGAGCGTGGATTGCTGGAAGAGACGAATCAGCCTTGCACTGGGGAAAACGCCTGCCGAGCACTTCGTTTTTGAGATGGTGCTCCGCATGCTCCGTGCGTCGTTGTTGAGATGGTGTGCGTGCAGGGTGCACGTGATTGACGATTATAGAAAAGGGATATCCGTGCCTAAACCAAAAGAATTTCTTTATTCGTAGGGAGCTTATTATTTATTACAATAACTTGAAATCGAATTAACTTTTTCAAACTCTGTTTTCACCATTCCATTAATATGGGACAGAGCACGAACAAGTTCGAAGGTGAGATAGCCGGAATAGGTACAATAGCACGTGCTCTAATGGTACTATTATGATACCCCCTTAAAAATTTTCAATGACCAGATATGGCATGTAATATATCTAACAACTCGTAACAACGTATCATGAACGAATATAACGGACACTTAATGATGGCCGAAATTTGTTTACATGTTCTAATAATACAATATGTCACCTTTAGAACTTTCAAAGCTAAGATATAGCATGTAATACATCAAACATCCCATAGCGATGTGTCATGAATATAAATATCAAGTAATTAATAACTGTTGGAATTGGTTTAGTACTACGTGTTCTAATGGTACGTTATGGTACTGTTAGAACTTTCCATTTTAAGACATGGCATGTAATATATCAAACAATCGTCACAACGTCTCATGAATGAATATAATGAGAAATAATGATTGTTGTAATTAGTTTAACAGTACGTATTCTAATGGTACCAAATGGTACTATTGAAACTTTCAATGCTAAGATATGGCATGAAATATATCAAACCACTCGTATCAACGTATCATAAGTTAATATAATGAGTAATTAATGACAGTGGGAATTAGTTTAGCAGTATGCGTCCTAATCGTATCATATGGTACCAATGGAACTTTCAATGGTATATGTATATGGCATGTTATATATCAAATAACTCGTAACGGAGTGCCATGAACGAATATAAAGAGTAATTAATGATAGTGGTAATTAGTTTAACAGTACGTATTCTAATGGTACCAAATGGTACTATTGAAACTTTTAATGCTAAGATACGGCATTGTAAAGAAGTGCCGTTCATGAATATTACGAGTAATTAATGATAGTGGGAATTAGTTTATTTGTACATGTCCTAAACGTACCATTGGTACTGTTGGAACTTTCCATTTTAAGACATGGCATGTAATATATCAAACAACTCGTAACGAAGTGCCAAGAATGAATATAACGAATAATTAATGATAGTGTTACATGTCCTAATCATACCACATGGTACCATTGAACCTTTCCATTCTGAGATATGACATATCAAACCACTCGTAACAACGTGTCAGAGTGAATATAAGGAGTAATTAATTATAGTGGAAATTAGTTTAGAAGTACGTGCCCTAATCGTACCATATGGTTCCATTAAAACTTTTAATGCTAAGATATGGCGTGTAACATATCAAACAACTTGTAACGAAGTGCCGTTCATGAATATTACGAGTAATTAATGATAGTGGGAATTAGTTTATTTGTACGTGTCCTAGTAGTCGACGCCAAAAATTCTTATAAACCAACCAACCATTTTCTTTCTTTCTTTCTATCTTTTTGTTTCTTAATGAAGTGTGTCTCATAGCTATATAGAAAAATAAATTATCTCAAACATGAGTGAAAGGACTCGCGAAAGTTTACATTTTTTTATAAATGTGTTTGTGGGAATCATATTCTATCTACATTAACAAAAATCAATGTGTGTATGAGTGTGTGTGCATGTTTGTGTGTGTATATTCGCGAAACCAATAGGCGTCAAACTTTTCATAATGCTTTAATATACAGGGTGAGTCAAAGTCGCAGTACACCTTTTTTTCGAAAACCTTGCAGGAATTGGGAAATCTGAATATTCCAGTAAGGTATGTGTGATGGTCTATCTTTTACGGTATGTACCGATCATGGCCGCCACCTTGAAATCGGCCATCTTGAATCTAAGTCAATTTTTTTTAAATGGAAAGGGGGTCGTGTGATATATCAAATAACATCAACATTTTCTGACAATTTCATTCTTGTAAACAGATTTGAAACCCGGAAACTACTTGTTGGAATTCGTTCAAATTTTAACGGCATACACGGTTTTATGTAACCTATTATTCCCCCAAATTTCATTATTCTAGGCGTTCCGGAACCTGAGTTATTAACATGTTGATCTTGTTGGCGGCATTTTTATTTCTGTTCATATCTCAGTTATCGTTCAAATTGGGACCCATGTTCATGTGAACATTTTTGCTTAGAATCACCCATACTACCTTCCCTAAAAGTTTGTACCAGGAATTTTGAGACACCCTGTATATTCTACATTTAAAATTAAAAAAATTATATTGAGATACGGGTAACTTTCATAATTTGACCCATATTTGTATTTCTTTGGGTTGCAATTTCAACACTTAAGAACGTTTTAAAATTTAGGTTCTATCCAGAGGGGAGCAAATTTATCAGTTGCACAGAAACATCTATTGAATACCACAGCCCAACAATGTCACTAAAAAAAACAAAAAAAAAAACAAAAAAAAAAAAACAAAAACAAACCAACAAAAAAAAAACAAAAACAAACCAACAAAAAAAAAACAGTGCAAAAATGGATACCAGTGTTAGGTAAAATCAGAGCCAATGTCATGTCTCAAAGATTGATTGGTTTAAAAAAGTTTATGATAATTACAATATTTTATAAAAATTATTATTTATAAAAATTATTAAAAAAAAAGAAAAAGAACAAAAAATATCGAACTTTTTTTTTTGTAGTTACGGAGATCTAGGAGGCAGGCGTTACAAATCAAACTGAAATCAATAAAGTGAGACCTTATTAACAAAAATATAAGTATAAACTGTGGAATGAAACAACCAAAATCGGAGGGAACAACCAAATACGTATCCGGTATTTCAAATCTCCTTGTGGATTAGAGGTTCCCACCGATTTTGGAGATCTTATTATCCCTCTTGAGAGGTAGCTTGTGTGTTCATTTCTCAAATTCAAAAATTTTTTTTCTCTGAAAAGATATGTTAACATTTTGGAAAGAAAACTGCCTTATGTGCGTGTGTGACAATTTTCAGCAGCCAGATCCTCCGAAACGGTAAACAGCAGAAGCAAATGAAATTAATACTTACTTAGAGCATAAATTACAATCCCTTATCATTGTAGGCTATGCTTAGAGGATACCTTAAACTGTGCCCTGACGTGTTTTTATGACAACTGATTATGACTTTTTTTTTTTAAGAGATATTATTTTTTTTCTAAAAATGAAGAAATTGTTGTGGCATTCGGACAAGCAAACTACAGTTAACAAATAAGACGTGTACGGACTTCATCTCATTGATTTTTGTAAATCAATTGTTTGGTTGTGATGAGCCATTTTAGAGTTATAAGAGTATTACTAGTGTTGGGACCTATCTAGATAAATTTATCTAGATAATTATGTTAGGTGAAAAGTTTTTATCTTTTATCTTATCTAGATAAACTTTCAATCATTTCATCTTTCATCTTTATCTTTATCTAACCATAGTTTATCTTATCTATTTTACTGAAAAACCTTTTCTAAAATTGTAAGGATCTGGTTGACCTTAAATAGATAGACATGCATCCAGCTCCAGCATGCATGATTAATGTCATGGGCTCGTGGCTCTTTCTTTTTAGACAAAGTCATTGAATTTTACAAGTATTCATGTAACCAGTTGAGAAATTCTTTGAGTTCCGCATAAGGGAGATAAGTGCTTATAAGAGCCACTTTTCATTTCCCCAAAATAACTGTCTTGTCTTCTGCGATTCTGCTTATAAGAGCCTTTTTTCAATTTCCCCGACTGGGCTCTTATAAGCGGAGTCGACTGTATCTTAGAAATACCTCTTGAAGGTACCCAGTAGCGATGGGTGATATTTTCTAAAATATCGCATTTCGCTATCATATCACTTGGACAGCTGATAATAGGCTGTTTGCACCATACTGTTTTTTGTTTTGTTTGGCTGTCCGATATCGATAGATGCTTAACGAGAGGTGTAAGTCTATCAAACTTACGATCAATACAGAAATAACAGAGCCAATCAGAATTAACCTGTTAGTGACATCACTAGTCTTCTGCTCCCCTGCTGCTCCCGTCAGTAGCCATTGTGTTTTCGCTGCTTCGAAACTCACTCCTCCAGCTCCAAGTCACTTCTCGAAGCATTAAAACAAATTAAGAAATTATATATGTATTAACCAAGAGCGGGAACAAAGAAAAGATTTCGTTTCACCAGGCACGAAACCAACATTGTGATTTCTGAGATCTTTGGTGGAGTAGATCGAAACTCGAAAGCAAGGCAATGCCTTTTCCTTTAACCACAATTTTAAGCGTAAACATACCGAGTAGCCTCTCTGCGCAAAGACCTTTTTTCGTGTGCGACATTAACATTAGATTTCCACGATATAAATGTAATGAGCAGCTAACATATCGAAATAGAGCGTGGCACAAACAGCCTGTTATTGCAAAAACTCCGATATTTATCACGATATAGGGCCTATCGATAGTTTGAAAAGTTGGCTAAATAAAGGCTAAATTTTATCTTAATTTGTTAGATAATTTGTTTTTATCTTTTATCTTTATTTAGATTATATTAAATTATACTGTCTATTATCTTATCTAGATAAATATTTAATTCTCATCTTTATCTTAATCTAGATATTGTTTTTATTTTATTTTGCCCAACGCTGGGTATTATTCCCCCCCTCCCGCCAAAACAGGGATTTTTTTTTTGTCATGACAAATTTCCTTTTATTTTTTCAATTAAATTTTGATTAAATAATTAATTTTTTTTAGATTATTTCTTGATTAAAACTGTTTCATCATTTGTTCATTTAAATTTTTCAATGTTTATTAACAAAAAATACTTCTGCTGTTTCTCGTTCTAAGAAAAGCAATCACCCCTATTTCTTGAATAAACTGCCCCGACTCGAGGTTCTAAAAAGTTTCGGCTTGACTGTACAATTCCAGTTTATTTACCCCAGGTTTTAGCAATAGCCACGTCTGTCGGCAAAAGTGGTTTGGGAAAAAAAAAATCGAGTTTGGGAAAGGTTTTTCACAACCTGCCATAGATTTCCGCAGGTTGCAAGAGTTTTATGAGTGAACTGCCCCCCTCCGTTTTTCATGCAACAATATATATTTAAATTTATAAATTCAACTATAACACTACCTACAATAATATGACAATCCAACAATAACAATCAACAATCCGCTCTTACACTGAACAGTATTAAGATTACAAAAAATATGACATTTTATTAAGCAACGGATTTTATCACGGGAATAACCTTGAAGTCATGAGCGAATTAAACCATATACAGCTATAAGCTGGCAAAAAAGTCAAATTTAGTCATTGAAAAATTTACCCTACTCAACCAGGTAACGTGCGCGAAGCCCGGGTATTAGCGGGGCCATCGTGCTCTTTTTTTTTCTTTTTCTTTTTTCATAGTAAAGAAAAAAAAAAGATCACGATGGTCCTGGTATTACTCTAGTTGGTTCCTAAATTATCAATTGTAAATATAGAAAACAAAGTTACGGTTGCATTTTTTTCTTATTATAACAGTTCTTTCAGTGCCCCATATGTATAAAGAACCCCTCCTAGCGATAATGGGCTCAAATCTATGCTAATTAATTTGGATGAAGGTAATATACATGTATAAACGTAGTTAAGCTACGAAACAAGCCTCGAATAACGTAATTAAGTGAACTGGTATTTTACTTATATGGCACTTATGAGGGGGAATTAAGACAAAATTTTTGTTATTCATTTAAATTCTCTCATTTTTCTAGTACAAAATAGTATTATAAAAAAGAAGACAAAATAAAAAATTTCATCGATCTATCTTCAATAATCGGCCTCGGTGGCTCAGTGGTTGCGTGATCGCCCCTGATGCCCGAGGACGCGGGTTCGACCATCACCTTCTAAACTTCAGGCCTCACAACAGACGTTGAAAACGTCATCAACTTCAGGCTCAAACAAAAGCGCTCTTAGCAAAGAAGGTAAAAAAAAAATGATTTCTTCCTTCCTGAATTTTCATGCACTCAAAAACAACAAGTTCTAAAAATATTTTGTAAAATATAATTAAAATTGGAACTAATATATTTTTAAAAAATAATGTTAAGGGAAAATGACGATTCCTATATTGATAAAATTATCTTTTGTTAGAGCGCTATTGTTTGGGCCTAATATTGATGACGTTTTCACCGTCTGTTGTGAGGCCTGTAGTTTAGAAGGTGATGGTTCGACCCCGGCCGAGGACGACGAGGGTTTTTTCAGGGGGAAAATCCTGAGATCACGCACCTCCTTCGGAAGGGAAGCAAAGCCGTTGGTCCCGTGTAGTCGTTTGCCGGCTGCACGTTAAAGAACCCTTGCGAGGCAAAATTTGCGGCCCCTATAACGCCGTCCTGAAATAACCATAGCAGTTGAAAAGGACGTTAATACCAAACAAACCAAACCAAACTATCTTCAATAGTTTCAAAGACAGCCATTGTGAAATTTTGGATTTATCTGATGTAATTGATAAAAAATAATGTAATGAATATTTTACAATGTTACTTTTTTATTTCTATAGTAGAAACCGTATATTACTTAATAACAATAAGATATTTATTAATTTGTTAATAATGCTTCATGGAAAAAATAAAGAATATTTTAAAAACATTTTTCACCATTTTAGGTAGAAAATAGTTTTTATAAATTTTTGTGATTAAAAATATGGATTTTTCTCATTGAAAGGCATATGGATTGAATTTCTCATATGTCTTTCATTTAGTATAACAATTTTCATAAACATATCTTTATTTAATGATTCCATTTAATTCTGCACAAACTGATGATGTTGGACATAGGTAACATTTTGAGAAACATGTTTTAAAAGATTTGAAACTGAATTTAGACAAAATACACATGTTAGAAATGTTTAATAATTTTTATTTATATTAATTGGAGTTATGTAGAACAAATAACATAATATTCTTTCCATTGTGTTAAAATTAAAAGTATAATAATATGTATTGAGAATAGTGCATATTAGATTCCTGTTTTTTTGTTGTTTTTTTGCCATAAATGTGGTTCAATCCCCTCTTGATCTGACTTATTCAATTTTAAAAGAATCCGTACAAGTATCTATTGCACATTAAAATTATTTTAAATATGTCAAAGCACATATAGTAATTGAATAATTTGAACAGCCCATACCTGATACATATTTAAAAATTATGTATTAATCCGTCAGTGATTATTACTATATGATTATGAAACTTTTGGAAAAATAAATACTAAATTCTTCACTGCTGTTTATTGTACAAGTCAAAAAGAAAAATTTAAAAGTCACTTATATTTAAGATTATAGACTTCTTACAAGTTTGTAGAACACCCAAAAACCTAATGAGATGAAAAAAAATTGATGAATATCCTCAATGCAACAATTAATATACAGTTAAGTTCCATAAACCTCCACAGATATTCTTTAATAGTCTAAAGGGGAGATGCTTATTAATAGGTTAATTAATTAAATCCAGGGGAAAGCTTATCATTTCATCAATAAAATATATTGAAGTTTAAAATATCAGACTTGGATTATGTCCATTATATTAAATTCATGTAATAATCCATTACATTAAAATGCTCTTAATAAGAACCTTGCAAAGGTATATGGAAATAATAACAATGTTATATATCATATAACATATAACAGACATATATACCATATAAACTTTAAGGGCCGTACAAATGAAAACGAAAATTTGTGTGGGGAAAAAAAA
>JAHWFO010115767.1:1000629-1031448 GCA_023313115.1 Rhysida immarginata
TTTTTATTTCTGTTCATATCTCAGTTATCGTTCATATTTGAACCCATGTTCATAGGTCGTTTTGTGTTTATCTTAACCTCTATAATATCCCCTTCAAGTATTTTACATTCGATGTAAATCACCCTGTATAAAAGAAAGGACGAAAAATGTATACACTCACTCATTCATTCATTCATTACGATATCTCCAGAACTATGAAGCCTACAAACTTGAAATTCGGCAGGTATATTTCTCTCGGCTTCTACGTGATGGAGGGATAAAATCTAAGCAACATTTACCTCTTTCATTTTTTTCTCTGGGGCATTATTTTTGAGATAAAAAAATGTTGAATTCCTACCTGCAGGAAACAGTTTTTTATTTTCTGTGGGAACACTTAAAGACATTAGTATACGAGACACCAGTGGGATCCGAAGAAGAGCTGGTAGCCGGAGTCGCCATAGCTGCGGACCAGATTCGCGAAGAACCAGGAACTTTTGAACTTTTTACGTCAGTCATGCGGCGACGTTGTGATACATGAATTCATGCCAGAGGGAGTGAATTAGAACACTTATTATTGATGAAAATAGGAAAGAAATATCCACAGCCTGGGTTCGAACCAGGAACTTTCTGCTCACCGTGCAGACGCGCCAACCAATTGCGACACTGTGGACATGGAAGCATAAAAGCTATTTACATTTCCTTAGGGCTGTTGGAGCAGTACCCAGTTCGTAGATTTTTATTTATTTTATAAAAATTTTGTATTACGAAAAATTCTAATAAAAAGCAATTCAATAGAAGCGTCATATACTATTTTATGTTTTATGCAAAATTTTAACACTCTCTCTTTAGTAACAAAAAAGTTATCGATTTTTGGTCCGAACTTTCCTACTGCGTATAATCGTTCTGCGTATTGGAACTTTTAAAGTTTTGAACCCAATTTTATCAATGAAGACAAAGAGATAGAGAGTGGGTCTTGAAGACAGTCCTATTCTACTTTTTGAAGGTCTTTAAGAATCCGAAATCAAATTTCAGAAATTCAAAATTTTTAGTGCACAAGCAAAGTCTTGGGGGCAGCAGTCCTATGGAGGCAGAGTCTGTGAGTATTTATTGATAACTATTCTATTTTTGAAATTCTGACTTCTGATTCTTAAACACATGAAATATTAGAATAGGAATGATTGGAAGACACACTCTCTATCTCTTTGACTTCATCGATAAAACTGGGTTCAAAACTTTAAAACTTCTACACTTTCAGGGCCTCTATCTCTTAAACGGTTGGATCAATTGAAAAAACACCCACGAATAAAACATTTCTTGAAAACTGTGTACAGTCTGAATATAAGATTAAAAATAGGGGTTACTATTAAAGATTTCAAAGTACCCCCCCCCCCAACTATGAATTGCCCACGAAATAACTCACTATTGATTATGGACATTTTTTCGTACAATGCTTAATTTCCGAAATATCTGCCATGTTACCAGACTTTTTGACACCCTGTATATCAAACAACTTGCAATGACGTGTCATGAATGAATATGAATTAAAATTATTCATAGTCTAAATTAGTTCAAGAGCACCTGGGATTTAGTGGAACCATTGTGGTTCACTGAAACTTTTTAGGAGAAAGAAATTCCTTTCGATGCGAGTGTTGAACTTTTCACCATAGACGTAAGGTTATAAGCTAAAAATATATAAAATAATTGCAGACACCTGCTAAAAAATCAAGTTTTAATCGTACGGGCATGAAAAACACACCAATCGAAAGAAAAAGCTCGAATGCAGATACGTTTTTTCTGGTGTGCTGATATCTATTAAAATATTTTTGTGAGAGGCGCTTAAATTCGTGTTTCCATGTTAAAGAATAGGGCATTCGCGCTAGGCTGTCGCAGAGGCTGATTTCCTACACTCCTGGGTATGGAGAGCTTTCTCTTTGCCTCGGCTACTCATTACGCAGGCCTGGGCAAAAATTATAAGACCAGCCACAGTGTTAAATACTATCCAGTTTGAACAAACATTTTGAATATAATACGATTAGTAAAGATCAATTAGATGTTGTCAGAAAATAAATAATCATTACAAACAAGTTAAAGATACGGATTGGCTGTTTTTGGAACAGTTTCAACATTCGGAATATTGGAATATCCCGTAAAATTTTGCATTTTTTGCCTTTTAAACTCGAGAACATCATTAGTTTTATTATAGAACATAACCTGTTAGGTTATTGTACACTTTCAGCATGGGACGAGTATGAAATTAACCAGTGAACAGCAAGCACAGTGAAAGAGATTGCTGTGATAATTTTATATTCTTTCTTTTTATATTCATTATGTGCCCACAGAGACATAACTAGTCGGTCTTTGACCATACCGGCTCTGTTGGGCACTGCTGTATTGTTTCTAACTGAAATAAATAAATAAATAAATAAATAAATAAAATTGAAAGTCTAAAACCATCGTCCATAATTTCCTGAGTGATCTTGACGGTTATGGCAAGCATCCTCATACGGAAAGGCCATCTCGGATTTTTGCAAGAGACAAACGTGCCATCCTCCGAATGGTGCCTACCACCACTAGAGCAACATCTTCCAGCATCACGTCATCTCTCAACCATCAAGTGTCAACTAGAATAACACGTCGCGTATTTCATGCTTCCAAAAATCATGCTCATCTGGAAATGAAGTCAAAGCCAACTGTAGCGTTTGCTGTAAGTGGTGTATTGCGTGGTGACAATAATACGATCTGACTCCATTCTCGTTAATATATAAGGCTATTTTTTAATAAAAAACTATGGTACTATAACTAAACACTACATTTTGATAATAATGACAATAACGATATACAATGGTAATTAAAAGTTGGCATGTCTGCGTGAGAAGAGAGAGTTCTGTTCTCCTTGGTTGCTGCGATCGCTCTGTCTCTGGTCTCCTATCTTCCCAGAGTGCCACGCGTGTTTTTGAGTGGCCTCTGGTGGTCGTTCGGTGAAGTCGGCTTCACCGCCATCTGGTGGCGACCCGCGGAAGGTGGCCGCGGAGCTCGCCATAGTACTCCCCCCCGAATGCCGGAGGCGCGGTTCGTTACTGGTATCTAGGATTAAAACGTACCTGCCTGCCGGATCGGGTGGTGGTGCGGGCGATGGGTTTCACTGGAACTGTGGCTGTAGCTGCCATCGGGACGGTGTAGCTTGGGACGGTGTAGCTGTCGTCGTCATTGCTGTGGATTCGGTGGCCGAATCAGTCCAGATGAAGGCGGGCTTTAGGCGGTCTATGTGGATTGTCTCGTCCCGGCCGTGTCTGCGGATCGTGCAGTGGGTGCTTGTGCGTTTCACGATGGGGAACGGGCCATCGTACGGGTTCGAGAGCGTCGGTCTGGCGGTCTCGAACCGCACGAACACATGCGAGCAGGATGTCAAAGCGGGATGGATGAAACATGCCGTCCTGTTGTGAGCGGACGTAGGGGTTGGTTGGAGGGTCCGCATGGCATCGCTCAGGTGTTGGAGGAAGGTGGAAGGCTCGGACAGTGGGGTGCTGCTGGAGTTGAAGAACTGTCCGGGTAAACGAAGCATGGAGCCATACACCATCTCGTCGCACGTGCCTCCGAGGTCGTCCTTGTAAGCTGAACGTAAGCCTAGGAGTACGATTGGTAGCGAGTCCATCCAGTGCTGGCCGTGGCAGCGGAGAGCTTGCTTGAGAGAGCGATGAAAACGTTCCACTAAACCGTTGGCTGCGGGATGGTAAGGGGTCGTACGGATGTGGTCGATCCCTAGCGTGGCTTTTAGGGATGCAAACAGGTTGGAGGTGAATTGCCGTCCCTGGTCGGTGGTGATGGTTGTCGGGACGCCGAATTGGGAGATCCAATGACGGGTGAGAGCTCGTGCCACAGTTTCGGCGGTCATGTCCTGGAGGGGGATGGCTTCTGGCCAACGGGTGTACCGATCCACGCACGTGAGAAGGTATTGGTGGCCTTCCGACGGCGGAAGGGGACCCACGAGATCAACGTGTATGTGGCTGAATCTCGTAGCGGGGAGCTTGAATGGTTGGAGAGGGCTGTGAGTGTTGCGATGTATCTTTGCTCTCTGACAGCCCGTGCACGCTCGGGTCCACTCAGCGACGTCCTTGTTGATAGATGGCCAGACGAAACGCTGTAGGACGAGTCGTCTCGTGGCGTTCACACCTGGATGGGCCAGGTTGTGGAGCGTCTTGAAGACCTGTCGGCGGAACGCGGGCGGGACGTATGGTCTGACGTTTCCGTCCTTGGTGTCACAATATATGTGGGTATCGGAGTCCAGCTGTAGGGGTTTCAGCGATAGTGAGGTGTCGTTCCGGTGGAGTAGGTCTTGAAGCTCGTCATCCTCTGTCTGGGCCTTCGCCAACGCGGCGAAGTCGGTGGCTGGTAGACGTAGCTCTGCGATACGGGACAGGGTATCGGCAACAACGTTGCTCGAGCCTGCCACGTGGCGTATGTCGGTTGTAAATTGTGCGATAAATTCTAAGTGACGCTGTTGGCGGGGAGAACATGAGTCTGCCTTCCTGGTGAACGCGATCGCTCTGTCTCTGGTCTCCTATCTTCCCAGAGTGCCACGCGTGTTTTTGAGTGGCCTCTGGTGGTCGTTTGGTGAAGTCGGCTTCACCGCCATCTGGTGGCGACCCGCGGAAGGTGGCCGCGGAGCTCGCCATACCAACCTTAACCATGAAGCGCAAGAAGATTGGGTTGACCTTCAATGCAAAGCAGTACATTGGGAACTTCAATATGTGGAATCATGTCATCTTTAGTGACGAAAAAAAGTTTAACTAGATGGACCCGATGGTCAGATTCTAGGATCCATTTGATTTGAAGGAAGAGGATCCATTTGATTTGGGCAGCTTTCTCTGCACAGAGAAAATCAAGTGTTGGATTTGTTCGCACAAATTAAGGAGCAGACGACTATCAGGACATTTTAGAGAATTATCTGTTATCATAAAAAATGAATTGAATGATCTTCATGTTGTTTTTCAGCACGATAATGCCCCATTCACCAATGAAAGTTTTATATTGCATACTTTGCCCGACATGGTTGGTCATAAGATATATATTGTTGGTCTGTGCATATTACTGGTGAATTGCAGGTTCATACCATTGTTGATTAAAACGATGGGCTTATGGTTTCTGTGTTTTGTCAACTCAACACTGGTTGCGTGATCACGGTCTCCCAGTTCTGGACTGACCAGCATGTAATTCGGATCTCAATCCGATTGAGAATCTATGGGCTAATGTGGTGCGAAGCATATACTCAAACGGGAAGAAGTTATTACCGTAATAACATTAACAACATGGTATTAATGATGAGAAACATGTAAAAATGTCTCTGCAACGTGTCCCCTTTAAAGGTACGGCCACACAGAGTGCTACGCCATGGATGTGATGGATGGGACAGACGCGATGGACGAAATAGGGTGGCCACACAGAGCACTACGCGACGGACGCGACGGATGCTATTTTTGCTCCGATTTGTATACAAATCTGTTTATTTCATTGCTTATTTGAAGATTTACGTAAAGAAACAATGTTTATTACAATTATAATTATGCCAAATCTTTTTTTTTTCATAGTATTTCGGAACGATATGGACTGAGGCTTTACAATGCCAAATATTAAGATAAAGGAATCACTTGCTTTGATTTTTGTTCCTGAAGTATATTTTGAAAAATACAGGAATAAACGATGAAACTAGATAGTTTGCTATCTATGTAAAGCCATTATTTTTTTATTCTTTTGTATTTATTTGCTCAGAAACGTCATAATGTAGCATATTCACATGATTGAAATCACCGAAAGCAAAAAATTAAGATGCGTCCACCAAACCGCGAGAGACGCAACGGATGGGACGGCCGCTACGAGTCCGCCGGCCAGGTGGCCGAGAGGACTAGGGCGTAGGCTTTCTAGTACTCGAGTCCGCCTGGTCGTGGGTTCGAATCCCGCCGTGGGCATGGATGTTTGTGTTTGTCCCGGGCTGCGTACTGTTATAACTTGTGTAAAAGGCGCAAAATGACCTTAGTAGTCGACGCCAAGTTTCTAATAAACCAACCAACCAACCGCTACGAGTCCAAAAAATTTGCGCCTCTATTCACATTGTAAGTGGCCACACAGAACTGTGGCACTACGGACGCGACGTTCTGACATTTGGACGCGTCGAGGAGTTTTTGTTTTCGCAAATATTTTCTGGATGCCCAAATCGTGGACGGGCATTCATAGTAGAAAAGCATTGGTGATATGCTCATCGTCTGCAGCTTCGGTGATTTCAATCGTGTGGATATTCTACGATTATGGCGTTACTAGAGCAAATGAATACATGTTTTTGGGGGGGAAAATTATATAGTTAAATAAATACAAATGCATAATTCATTAAAAGAAGTATAAACAAAAGAATAAAAAATAGTGGCTTCACATAGACAGCAAACCAACGAGATTGGAAAATATACTTGAAAAAGACAGGCACAAAAATCAAAACAATTAATATATGGTATTATAAAGCTTCTGTCCATATCGTTCCGAAATAACTATAAATAAAAACCATATTGCATAATTATACGGTAGTTATATCGTAATATTAATAATTAATTACAATAATAACAGTATAAATATTAATTATATTAATTCATTATAATTGTAATAAACATTATTTCTTGTAAACTTAAATTTATCCTCTCTTTACGTAAATCTTCAAATAAGCAATGAAACAAAAGGAGTTTAAACAAATAGGAGCGAACATAGCATCTATCGCATCGGCTCGGTATGGCTGCAGTTTTAGAAGCAGGCGATAAACACATCACCATTGCTGGTCTAGTGCGCATGCCCATCCACGTCGGACGTTTTGGACGTCCAGAAAATATCTGCGCAAATAAAACGTCCAGAACGTCGCGTCCGTAGCATCCGCAGCTCTGTGTGGCAGTAGCTTTATGACAGTACAGTTTATTTTAAATCCTTTTCCCCCACATTCGTCATAACCCGTTCGTTTCTTTAAATATTCTTGAAAACCACGCTATCCAAATTTTTTATCAAACACATAATTTTCAATCAAAAGTGAAATATGATTTATTCAAAACATTAAAGCCCTTAAAAATTCTCTTTTTAATATACAATGTGAGGCATTTAACTTGATAAACTTATTAAGTGTCAGATCGTTTCTCTCGGAGGAGAAGAGCGAAGACCGAGAGAGACGATCAGACGACATTGACATCGCGAGTTAAGGGACAACGAGTGGGGTCAGGTAAAAGGTGGAGAAAAATGCCAACAGCTACCCTCCTCCTAGACAGCTTTTTAGACGAGCCCGAAGGTTCAAGAACCGAGGAGCTGGGGCCCTATTCTCGAAATTTTCGTGTTGCAATCAATCTCACATACGCTATCTCACTTGTGAGATTTCGACTCACACGATTGCTATTTTGCAGTTCAAACTACAAAACGAACACGACTGGTGAGTACGTACGTCACACTCACACGAGTTTCGACATTTCTAAGCGTCTGGAATCGAGATTATTCATCAAGAACCAATCAAATAAGCGGAAACTGTTCCCAAACGATCGCTCAGTATGGAGGGAAAAGAAAAGAATCACAGATGAGCAAAACGAAAAATAAAGCAATGAAACGATGAGCAATTTTATTTTATTGAAAATAATACACGAATGTATAAAGGAAAATTTGATAACGAGTTTACGAAGAACTATGGGATGACTTATGAAGGAAATTGAATTCTTGTGTCGGAGCAAAGAAATCAAACAGGGAATGGAAAAAAGGGTTAATTTGCACTATCCGCACAATCGCGCAACCAAGGTAAGTGAAATGATGTTTTAAAGCCCCCCCCCCCCTCTAACCAGCTGATATATAACCCCTTATCTATTTGGTTACGAGTAAAAGGCTACATTAATAAAAATGTCATTTACCTTGGTCGCGTGATTAGTCATCGCGCGATTGTGCAGATTATGCAAATTATTCTGATGCTGATCTTAGAGTTTGATCCCCTAAAATCTTTCGAAGGTTGTCTCAAAATTTTTGCCAAATCCTTTGATAGTCGAAATAAGTGACGAAAATGTTCCTCACGAAGTTCGAATGCATCAATACGCGTTCGTAAAGCTCGTTGCCTCCTCACACAATGCCTTTCCATTGCTTCCAATGCTCCGATAGAATGCAGAATAGCGAATACGTCGGCCATGTTTTTTCTTTTTTTTTTGTGCGTTGCTATCTCACAATGTCTACTCACGTGATTTGACAACTCACGTGAGGAGAAGGAAAAGCACGGGAGTTGATTTTCGAGTATACCTGTCTGATCATTTGTGTTTGTACCACGTGACATCTCCAACTCATGTGAGTTGTGAACACGAAAATTTCGAGAATAGGGCCCTGGTCGCCTCGCATTCGCCCTGCATAATCGAATAGATAATAAGCTCATTAGCAGGGCGAATAAAAAAGACAGGCAAACAGCTGAAAATGAGACAGGCTACCAAGATCGACGAATCGATGACCGCCTAGAACGACAGAGTAGAGAATAGTGCCCTCGATTGTGTAAGTTAGTTTGAACTCTTGAACTTTGAATTTTCAGTGTGTTCTACAAAGCACCAACCAATGCGTGCGTGAGTGACTTCTGTATTTGAATGACTTTCCCCCCGGCGACCCCCGAGGGAGATTTCACCCCTCCACCCCGAACTTTTCTCTAGCCATGGAGAACATGGTTTTAATGGTTGCCGACGGACAAATAGCTGTCGGCATGTTTATGAAGGAACTTTATGTGAAAACGGGCATACTGCCCATTCTCCCGTCTGGTGATCCTGCTGTTTCTGTCGTACAGAGACTGTCCTTAAACGATGAAGGATGCTCTGTCGACAGCGAAATATAGCAGACCGTGTTGTGTCTGCTGATTACGTCAAGGTCGGGCAAATACGAGCCCGGATTTTTGCCAATCTTCATCCTGGGCATGGAAGAAGGATACTTGAAGAGATACATGTCTGACTACGGGCAGCTTAAGAAAGTCGCCTATCTAGTTCATCCGGATTCTCCCCTGCAGATGACTGGTGACATCGTAGTCGACATGAATCTTCAGAAGGACATTCCGGACTACCTTGTAATGCACGGGAACTGTGTCCGCGTGTCTTACAAGGGTCAAAGGCAGTGCTGCTGATATTGCAAGAAAACGTCTCAACTCAGAAAAGACTGCCCTCTTCTCAAGAAATGCGATGTATGCAATCGCACCGTAAGCAAATATTCCATCCACGCCCAAGAGAATGTCACCCCAGCAGCAAACAAAGAGGTCATCACCAGCCAAGTCACCAGTACCCCACAAGAGCTTCGTCGCCTTCATCACCATCGCGGAAGAGCCAGGCTTTACCAACTTCTCAGCCTGTTCCCTGGGAACAGAAAGAGATGATGCCCTCACCACCCTCGACCATCTTCGCTTCCATCTCTATCTTTGGAGCCTGGGAGTGAGCAACCATCCTCCCCCTCAGCCATCACTCGATATTCCAATGGGTGAAGACGAAGCTTCTGCAGATGACGACGCTGATGTTTCTATAGAAGCAGAATCTGGTTTCTCAGTGGTGGACTTACCAGCACTTCCTCCAACTGCGCTGTCAACGACATTACAGCCAGCACAGATCATCGAAACGTCGTCACCATCCAGGATGACATCTTCTGTTGGGTTTTCGCAACCATCAGCGCCCAAACAGCAGGATCATCTTGCGAGGAGAAAGAGTCCTCGCAAGAAAAAATCGAGACGAGAGCGGAGCAACTTCTTCTTCCGAGAGAGACAGCCACGCGAGCCACAAGCGCAGCCGTTCTTCTTCATCAGGTCGCTTGCAATCTCCAAGGAGAAGAACTTCAGAGCTTCCTGCAACTTCTGGGAAGCCCATGTCCCAACCGGACAAAGGTCAGCAGTTGCCTCACTAAACATCCTCAATGAAGGTCATTTCCCTGAACGTGCGTTCTCTTGGTTCCTCTTTTAAGCAATCCGTATTGTCATCATACATTGCCCTGTACAGGCCGGATATCCTGTTACTTCAAGAAGTAAAACTCGCCACTTCCCAACAGTGCTACGATCTTCCGGGTCTTCGCAGTCAATACACTAATGGACAATTCTTTATCAACTCTTCGTCACCAAATGGGAAAGGGGTTGCTACCGTCGTTTTCAATCTATCCAGTTCTGTGTCGAACTGTGTGTATGACTGGGAGTGCTGGGTAATTTCATTGAACATTTCAACATCTGGTGTCAATTTCCGATTGCTTAATATACAGGGTGTAACGTAATTCAGGGACAATAAATATCTTGGGTGATCCTTTGCATGATTACAAACTTAAAGTTCCTTATGCAAAATGTTCAAAACTCAAATGTTAAGGGTCTAAACATCACGCGAAGTTTGCTGAAAACCTGTCGAAAACGTCATTTAATGCCAACAATTGCCGCCGATTTAATTGTAATCACCCCTTTGAATTGAATGAACTGCTGGTGCGGAAAGTTCATATATGACGTAACGACGCAATTTAAATTTTGAGTTTTCGACATTTTCGATAAGGATCTTTAAGTTTATAATCATGCAAAGAATCACGCTAGGTACTTATTGTCCCTGAATTACGTTACACCCTGTATATGGACCGTGTAGATCAACAGGGAAACCAACGTTTTTTAGTGACTTAAACTACTTTTTGTGTTCATTTTGCCCGTGGTGATTGCTGGTGATTTAAACTACCATCCAGACGACAACAACTTCTTTTCGTCTGGTAATGTGTATCGTTTGTGCCAGCAAAATGCATTGTTCGACTTATGGATACACTCTCCACAAAGTAGTCAGCTTGGGTCATCAAGATTAGACCTTTTTCTCGTTGACAATGCATTTGCTGGCTCGCCAGGAAAACTGGAGGTAATTCCATGTTCATTCTCCGACCACAGTGCCATCATGTTCATTCTTCCTCCATTTCGAGCATCAGCTACAGATTATGCAGTCCATCGCAATTGGTTTTTGAATGTTTCTCTGCTCGACGAAGAAGAATACAAAGGAATGTTCGCTCAGTTCGTTTAAAAACATCTTCATATTGTGCCTCCTACACATGTTTCTTGGCTAGAACTTAATATCAAAATCAAACGTTTCTTTCGGAAGATTGGGTTAGACGCTGCTCGTCATCGACGTCGTCACCTGCTTATGATCCAAGATATCCTTCGGCATCTTCAAGTGTCCACCCTGAAGGAGGAGTTCGAGATGGAAATACGTCAGGTGAAGAGCGAGATAAACGCTCTAATAATCCGCAAGGCGGCCGGCGCAGCGCTCAGAGCCAAACTAACCTGGGCGGCTAATGTCAGGCACTCGTCTTCAGCCATATTTGCAGAGAAAATATGAAGCACTGACAAAAAACGATGTCATCGTCTAGTGGTGGAAGATGGGAGGTGAATTCTGACCACGACATCTTGTCAGCCTTTCACACCCGTTTTTCATCATTTTTTACTACCCCATCGCACCGTCATATAACACGAAGCAGTGGATTGAGGCGCTAAGACCTTTTTCTGAGGATGCTGACCTGTCTATCTCTCGTCCCTTTACCGAAGACGAAGTCAAGAAGTTCCTGTCAGCGGACGGCCGTCATCAGTCCAGCCTGGGTATGAATGGCATTCCATATTCATTCTACAATGCGATATGGAATCTTCTTGGGCCTTTCCTGATTCAAGTTAAATTATTGAAGACCTGGCTTCCATCACATCGGACTTCACCGTGGGGAAAATCATCTTACTCCCCACAGTGCTGAATCCAGACTTTATTACCCAGTGGAGGCCAATAACCCTCCTCAACACGGATTACAAGGTCTTCACGGGTGTATTTCAACAAAGACTGAAAATTTATGCAGAAGAATTTATTAACCTCGGATAGTCCTGCTCAATTCCATCACATAGGATGTCCGATAATCTAATTACGATTCGGTGTGTGATGGAAGAAGCGTGTGCTCGTCATCAAACTCTTGCCGTTTAAAGCCTTGACCAGGAAAAGGCTTTCGATAAAGTGAACCACGAGTTTCTCTTTGAAGTGTTTCGACACTTTCGTCTGCGGACTTTTGTCACGATTATTTCCGCACTGTATGTTTCGGCGATTTATAGTTCCATATCTGCTACCTTCAATATGTGTAAGGGTGTCAGGCAGAGGTGTTCTCTTTCCTCCCTGCTATACATCTTTTATTTGTAACCATTATTGCAATACTTAAATCGCCACCAAGATGTTCGAGGATACGATCTGCCAGCTGCATCCATGAACATCAGGACTTTGGCTTATGCAGATGACGTAGTGCTTTTTGCATCCGATTCTTATTCCTTGAGCATCTATAAAGAGACTTTTGACTGCTTTATTACTTGGACAGGGAGTTCCATCAACCTCGTCAAGTCTAAAGGTATTGCTATTGGGAACTGGACTGTGGAATATCAAAATTTTCCCGATAACATGGTGCGACCGAATTACAGTGTTAGGAAATGTCTTTTCTTTCCAATCGACCATGGACTCCAAGTACTGGTGAGGTCCATCGATATTTGTCAAGGTAAGGTTCATAAAAACGCATGTGCTTCCAGTATTCAAATCTAAATGCCTATTCACCTTGCCCTCGTTCAAAAATCTTCAGACACAAAGTAGTGCGATGGTGAACTGCGTGTGGGGAACATCTGTGGAAAAGCGTTATCCATTATGTGCAGCGTACCTGTTTGAGGGAGAAGGGTTAGCTTTACCGGACATCAAGCTCTATCTTATTGCAGCCAGATTGGCTGCGATGATTAGGGTATTCCTATTCCCGCCTCCCATGTGGCTAAACTTTGTGTTCTCTCATCTACTGTTCTTTTTCAAGGTGAATAGGCTTCCATTACCAATCTTGTTGCCAGTGATCCGACAACCAAAACTGTATGTGAAATTTATGACCGATATAGTGACTTTTCTTCCCATGCTACGTCGCATTGATCCACAAGAATGGGGGCATCTTCGTCTAGCATGGTTTTTCCAGCAGTCCGATCCAGCTGGGACAACTGACATCTTACGACTCAACTCTGACCATCTGTGGGCAGCAGTCCAAAGCTATTAAAATCCTTTGCTTTCGAACGAACTTTGTTCAACTATCAATGGCGACTATTGCATCGCGGATTTTACTCCCTTCAGCGTCTCCACCAGTGGACGGTGGTCGGGTCTGCTGGAAGTTTATACTGCGGTGTAGACGAGACTGTCAGCCATATTTTATGTGGGTGCCCGTTTGCGAAGTCAATCTGGGATCCTTAGATGCAGCATTACGGGCTGGTAAATTTTTCATATCAGTCCGTGTGCTTCCTCTTAAACGATTCCACTGGCGAGGCATTTAAACCGGATCTAGCTATTGCGATCGCCTTCATCTACAAAGGACTTTGGCTGGCCCATTGGAGTTGATCGCAGGGTCATCCTCCATCACTCTCGACCGTATGGAGGAAAGTGGCCGATCAACTTCGATCCTTTCTCCTCCTTGAATGGCCATGGCTAGGTCCGTTTTTGATTAAAAAACGCTACACATCATCTAAGTGTTTATGCCAGGTCATCGGAGGAGACCAGACCTTCCATTTCACCTTTCCGATGGCCTTTTGATACCTCGTCAGATGTGAACGGGCCTCGATTTTGAAGCTATTGAATAAGTCACGCAGCCCCGTATGGGCTGCCTGTCACCTAATGCATGTGCGCCTGGACGCCTATAATTTAATTCGTAAGACCTCTTAATTAGGCGTTTGCTGAGTCAATACCAACAGCCTCAGCTCCAACAGCGGAGTAGAGAATAGTGCCCTCGATTGTGTGCGTTAGTTTGAACTCTTGAACTTTGAACTTTCAGTGTGTTCTACAAAGCATCCAACCAACGCGTGTGTGAGGGAGTTTGTGTATTTGAGTGACCCTCCCCGCGGCGAACCCCGGGGGAGGCTTCACCCCCCCCCCCCCCCCCCGAACTTTTGTCATGGAGAACAGGGATTTAATGGTTGCCGACAGACCAATAGCCGTCGGCAAATACCGGAATGAACAAATAGACCACTATAACACAAGAATTTTTTTAATTGATGGATACGTATTTCGGCAGCACTGCTGTCTTCTTCAGCATCTAACTATCGACCACTATTAATAGAGGTAAACAGCTCTACTGGTAATGAAAGGGACAATCGACATTCGACAGGGAAGTGTATATTTCTTCAGATGGGACGAAAGAAGCGCTTTCACAAAGCTCATCGAACTAGAATAAATTCCAAATGAAATACACTGAGGTAGTCAAGAAGCCTAACCAACCCAAGCGGTCTTCCATATTATACAAAAAAAAATAAGATTGACTCTTGTCAGAAACAAAATACAAACGAAATAAAAAGAACAACGAGAAAGAAGATTATCACATCTTCCAGTAGTCCGGGAAAGAAACGTTGCTGATGTTTTCAAAGTTGATGTCAAGAATGTGCCTCGGTTTTCGATACTTCATATGTCACTTCATATCCATTGATTTCTTCGTCACTAGGTCATTGTCGTGAATCTTCATCTTCTGCACCATAATCAAAAGGAGGTCCTGTATAAACTTTCCGATTAAGACCATGTTTAAATCTGAATGGATCGATTGGTTTTTCACAGTCCTTCTGTCAAACTGGGCAATGGTCCTCAGAGTTACATTCTGGAATGACTGTACCTCGCTCCATCTGCTTCTACAGATAGTCGCCAACACAGGCATGCCAGAAAGAGACGAGGTTAGATAATTTGAAAAAGATCGCCAACGTCAATGAAGAAGTTTTTACTGCCACCAGAGAAAAACGCAGCAGAAATGGACATATGGATTCGTCCAAAATTATCAGCCAAAAGGTAAGTAAAATTTTATATGTCCCACCAATTACCATACTCACTCATGGTATGCCTCTTAAAGAAATTTTGGACGAGATTAAGAAGCATGTACCTCTAGAAAAAATCGTAAAGCATACAGGTAGAGCACAGACAGTAAAAGTGAAATGTCTAGACGAAGTTATCTATAAGAAGCTCGTCGCTGGTATCAAAGCTGACGATATTTTGAAAATTCAGCACCATCAACTGAAATCCGAGAAGGTGTTGAAGTTCGTTATTCGAAATGTTGATGTCACGTACGATCTAGAAGACCTTCAAGAAGAGCTAACTACTTCCCAGATAAGGTAATCCGACTTAGGAAAGCCAAAGGATCAATAGATATGCCTATGGATTTGGTTCTGCTCCCCAATAGCGAACATAACCAATCATTGAAAAGTGTCACTCGTATCGGTCCACTAGCAGTTCTAGTAGAAGTCTTCCGAGGGAACAAGAAGCCACTACAGTGTTACAACTGCCTGCGCTTTGGACACGTATCCATGGGCTGCACAGAAGACCCTCGTTGCAACAAATGCGCAGAGGCCCACCAGTCAAGAGACTGCCCCAAGATTAAAGGACAAGATCCCCCGAAGTGCATAAAATGTGGAGGAGAGCACACTTCAAGCTATACAAAATGTCCAAAATATTCCCAGGTTAAAAAAGGATGCATAGTTCCAAGGTGACTGCAGACAAATCCTTTGCAGCTGCAGTGTCTAAGCCGGAAGAAAAAGGTCTTCACATTAACGATCAAGGTATGTATAATCAAATTGGACAAATATGTCATTTGTTTACAAATCTAGGCAAACGTTACCCACAGTTGAGTGGGCTCCTTAAGACCAACTAATTTCATCATGGCTACACGACATTATACTGAGATCAACAAATGTGAGCTTCAGTGCGTGATATGGAATGCTAGGGGGGTTCCCCGAAAGCGTATACATTTCACAATAATTACTTTGCTGTCTTTCTTAACTAATTTAACATTGTCATGACTGTTTCTTAACTAGTTAGCTTTCTTTAGCACTGTTTCTTAACTATTTTGAATTCTTTGCCATTTTCTTTTTAACTAGTCCACGTTCTAAAGTTGTATTTTCTGTTGAAGCAGGAAATCGACGCTGCTTTCCTCTGTGAAACACACCTCAAGCCAAGCCGAGATTTCAAGCTATCCGGTTTTTGTGTGTACCGTAACGATCGTATGACTCCAAACATTACAAGATGTGCCTCTGGTGGTGTTGCGATCATCATCAAGAATGGAATTAAACATCAAGAATTGGTCTCCAAATCTTACGCAGGTATGGAATCGGCGTCCGTCATCATCAATGACATCTCTCTTGGTGCAGTGAAGTTCGTGGCGCTCTACAATTCACCTAAACATACACTTAAGGTTAGCGATCTCAATGAACTCTTCAATGGTGACATTCCAGTTATACTGGCTGGTGGTCTTAATGCCAAACATCCAAGCTGGAACTCCAGAACACGTAACTGCAAAGGCATGATTCTATACCGGTATTTACAAAATAAGGATGGCATCATTGCTGCAGGGCCAGAGGAGGACACTTACTATTGTGACCATTCCCCTATAAGTGACGTGTTGGATATCTCACTAAGGAAGGGTTTCTTCAAGCCATACAACATCTTCACGATTGATGACCTTTCTTCTGACCCCAAGCCTGTGGTGTTAAACTTTGACAATGTCAATATCAATTTCAGAGAAGAAGTCAAGCATCAAAAAGATTGGAAGATCTTCAAAGAAATCCTCAAGGACCATGACGGCCAACTCGATAGAGCAAACTGTACGGAAGACATCGATCAACGTGTTGAAGATATCACCAGGCGAATAAATCATGCCACTGAAGCTAGTGCCTATCCATTGGAAAATAAATCTCTTCATCGAATTGTGCTTACCCCAGGAATCCATCACTTAATCGCAGAAAGAAACAGGACCCGTAGGTTTTGGCAACGTTATCGTGTGCCTTGGATAAAAACCAAATATAACAGGTTAGTAAGAAGAGACCAGGAAGAAATAAGAGAGTTACGCGACGCTAGGTGGAATGACAAGCTGAAAAGCTTGTCGGCTCACGACAATTCAATTTGGAGCATGGCTAGAGCTCTGCAGAAGAAGAAGAATGATACGCTTCCTCCACTTCGCACCCCTAAAGGTAATTACGTCCAAACTGATCAGGATAAAGTACAACTAAATGCAGATTCCCTAGGGATGCAGTTTGTTATTCCTGATAAAAATAATCCCGAGAATCAACTCATGTCCCAGCGTGTGGAAGATGGTCTTATCAAGCTTGATGACGTCCCGCAATTTAAATCGAAGATTAACATCGAGACTGGCGAGATAGCTGCCATCATCAGAAATCTCAAACTGAGGATGGCTCCAGGAAGAGACAAGGTAAGTAATAACGCCCTAAGGAATCTGCCGAACAACATAATTAATGACATCTCAAATGTCATAAGCGAATGCTGGAAGTTTTCCTACTTCCCGACACCCTGGAAACAATCTATTGTGTTAAGTATCCCCAAGCAGGGGCAAAATCCTGCAATTCCTGCGAGCTACCGACCTATCAGTCTACTCCCGTCGATGTCCAAAGTTTTGGAGAAAACTATCCTCACCAGTTTCAAGGACCACTGTCTCAGCAGTGGTCTACTTAGGAAAGAACAGTTCGGCTTTTGTGACGCCCATTCGTGTCAGATGCAGATATGGAGGCTTGTTGAAGATCTGAGCTCCCCACTGAACCTTTCAAGGTATTGTGGCGGGGTCTTTCTTGATGTCAGTAAGGCTTTCGATCAGGTGTGGCACGAAGGGCTAATCTACAAGATGATTAGAGACGAGTTTCTTCCTGATTTGATTTTGATGGTGAAATCCTTTCTTAGTGGCAGGTTCTATCAAGCTAAAGTTGGCGAAAACTTCTCCACTCCCCGCAAGGTAAAGGCCGGTGTCCCACAAGGCTGTATCCTTGGGCCCGTTTTATTTAATTATTTTGTACATGATTTCCCCAAACCAGAAAAATGTAATTTATATTTGTATGCTGATGATACCGCCATCATGGCTTGGGCATACCAGCCATCTTACGTTATCACTCATCTGCAGAATGCCTTGAGGAAATTTGAAGACTGGTTTAATTGCTGGAAGCTGAACCTTAACGTCGGAAAATGCAAAGCTGTGTACTTCAACAAAAAGCTTAAGCGTCTCCCGGATTCTCTTGTCTTATTCAATAAGGAACTCGAATGGGTCGACAATTACAGGTACGTTGGCGTTATAATCGACTCAAGACTCTCATGGAACTGTCACGTGACTTATGTTCTGAACAAAGCAAAGAAGGCTAAGTACAGCCTTATAGCTCTCCTGGGTCGAAACAGTGCCCTCAGCATCGACAATAAGCTGCTGTTGCACAAGACGATGATTCGGACCATCCTCCTCTATGGCATGCCTGCGTAGGCAACCGAATGTGAAAGTAGATGGAGTCAACTTCAGTTGTTCCAGAATAGCTGAACTCATCGACAAGCTGTTGATCTCGACAAAATCTAACCGTCGATAAGTGGCATATTACACATTTATACACAAATTTACACACGTATGGCTAGATGATATACACTGATATACACAAGTTTACACATATTTACACAATTTTAAACATTTATTCATGTATACACATAAACACATAACTGTAGACACACTATATTATTATTTTCACAATTCAAGTTTCGTAGCACAAGAGAGTACTTCATGTATGTAAATATTTTTAAACAAGATTTTGTTAATATTTTTAGAAAATGTGTATTCTTGAGCTATGTGTATTTAGCCTGCAGGCCGGAAACGAAGGAAAAAAGATTTTAATAAGAAATCTGTTGCGAAATTCTGAAATAACGATCGCCAAGTGCATAGTCGACTGCTCTTGAATTGTAGACAAGAATGGCAGAATTGTAGGCAGTTGTCGATGGTCAAAGTCTACACTCGAAAATCGACGGTGTAGAGTCTGTACACTGTAGACTCTGTAGACAAGTAGACAAGTGTACACTGTAGTCTCTGTAGACACTGTAGATAAGTCGTGTTCATGTTAGCTCAAATCGACAAATGCGTCATTAACCACGTGACCATCGACACTTGTCGACAGTCGACTGCTTGTCGATGAGCTCAGCCTAGACCCCCTGATGAACATGGTGCAGACGATGAATAGCCATGACAATGAATACTGGAATACTAAACTACCTGGTGGTAATGAAGTGGCATACAAAGTATAGAAAACCGAGGCATATTCTTGATGTCAACTTCGAAGACATTGGCAACGTTTCCTTCTCGGATTATTGGAAGATGTGATACCACACAACCCTGCCCCCTCTCCCAATTTTCTGACGATCGTCAATCTTATTTTTTTTTCACAATGCGAAGACCTCTTTGGGTTAGTCAGGCTTCTTGCCAATTTCAGTGTATTGCATGTGGAATTTATTCTGGTAGGGTGAACTTCGTGAAAGCGCTGCTTTCGTCCCACCCGAAGAAATGTTCACTTCACTGTTCGATTGTCGATTGTCCCTTTCATTATCAGTAGAGCTGTTTACCTCTACTTTTCTTGGTCGATAGTTGGATGCTAAAGAAGACAGCGGTGCTGCCGAAATATGTATCCATCAATTAAATAAAAAAATTATTATGTGGAATAGTGGCCTATTTATTCGTTCCGGTATTCGATGTTTATCATCCATACCTTACTGGAATATTCAGATTTCCCAATTCCTGCAAGGTTTTCGAAAAAACAGGGTAATATTCTCCTTTCGATAGCCGTCAGAATGTTTAAGAAGGAAGTTTATGCCGTCAGGTGATCCTAATGTTTCTGTCGTAGAGAGACTGTCCCCGAACGAATGGAGGATGCTCTGTCGACAGTGAAATATAGCAGACCGTGTTGTGTCTGCTGACTACGTCAAGGTCGGGCAAACCACTGTCCGCCTGTGTTATGCTGAACCCGGATTTTTGCCAATCTTCATCCGGGGAGCCTCACCACTGATGGAAGAAGGATACCTGAAGAGATACATGTCCGACTACGGGCAGGTTGAGAAAGTCGCCTATCCAATTCATCCGGATTCTCCCCTGCAGATAGCTGGTGACACCGTAGTCGACAGGAATCTTCAAAAGGATATCCCAGACCACCTTCGAATGCACGGGGACCGTGTCTGCATGTCTTATAAGGGTCAGAGGCAGTGCTGCTGGTACTGCAAGAAAACGCTTCATGTCAGAAAAGACTGCCCTCTCCTCAAGAAATGCGATGCATGCATTCACATCGTAAGCAAATACCATCAGTGCCCAGAGAGGGTGCTTGCAACACCAGCAGATATTCCATCCACGCCCAAGAGAATGTCACCCCAGCAGCAAACAAAGATGTCATCACCGGCCAAGTCACCAGTGCTGACCAGAGCTTCGTCGCCTTCATCACCATCACAGAAGAGCCAGGCTTTACCAACTCCTCAGCCTGTTCCCTGGAAACAGAAAGAGATGATTCCCCCACCACCTCGACCAACTTCGCTTCCATCTCTATCTTTGGAGTTTAGGAGGGAGCAACCATCATCCCCTAACTCCCAGTTCCCGGAGATTCGAGATTACACCTCTCCCTCAGCCATCACTCGATATTCCGATGGGTGAAGACGAAGCTTCTGAAGATGAGAACGCTGATGTTTCGATAGGAGCAGAATCCGGTTTCTCAGTGGAGGACTTACCAGCACTTCCTCCACCTGCGCTGTCAACGACATCACAGCCAGCACGGATCATCGAAACATCGACACCATCCAGGATGACATCTTCTGCTGGGTTTTCGCAGCCATCAGCGCCCAAACAGCAGGATCATCTTGCGAGGAGAAAGAGTCCTTGCAAGAAAAAATCCAGACAGCCTCGTGGCAATAGGGACAAGAGCGGAGCATCCTATTCTTCCGAGCGAGACAGCTGCGCGAGCCACCAGCGCAGCTCTTCTTCCTCATCAGTTCGCTTGCGATCTCCGAGGAGAAGAAAGAACAGAGCCTCCTGCAACATCTGGGAGGCCGAAGTCTCAACAGGACACAGGTCAGCAGTTGCCTCACTAAACATCTAAATGAAGGTCATTTCCCTGAACGTGCGTTCTCTTGGTTCCTCTTTTAAGCTATCGGTATTGTCATCGTTCATTGCCCTGTACAGGCCAGATATCGTGTTACTTCAAGAAGTAAAACTCGCCACTTCACAACAGTGCCACGATCTTACGGGCCTTCACAGACAATACAGTAATGGACAATCCTTTATCAACTCTTCATCACCAAATGGGAAAGGGTTTGCTACCATCATTTTCAATCCCTCCATACAGGTGTCGAACTGCGTGTATGACTGCGAGTGCAGGGTAATTTCATTGGACATTTCAACATCTGGTGTCAAGTTCCGATTGCTTAATATATATGGACCGTGTAGATCAGCAGAGAAACCAACATTTTTTAGTGACTTAAACTATTTTTTGTGTTCATCTTTGCCTGTTGTGATTGCTGGTGATTTGAACTACCATCCAGACGGCAACATCTTTTCTTCTGGTCATGTATATCGTTTGTGCCAGCAAAATGCATTATTCGACTTATGGACACACCCTCCACAAAGTAGTCAGCTTGAGTCTACTCTCCATCAAGGGCCCACTATATCATCAAGATTAGACCTTTTTCTTGTTGACAGTGCATTTGCTGGATCGCCGAGTAAAATGGAGGTAACTCCATGTTGATTCTCTGACCACAGTGCCATCATTTGGTCATGGAATCCTCCATTTCCAGCATCATCTACAGGCTCTGCAGTCCATCGCAAGTGGTTTTTGAAGGTTTCTGTGCTCTTCGAAGAGGAATACAAAGAAATGTTCGCTCAGTTCGTTGAAAAAGATACTGATAATGTGCCTCCAACGCTTGCTTCTTGGCTAGAAATGAAAAATAAAATCAAGCGTTTTTTCCGTAAGATTGAATTACAAGCGGCTCGACGTTGGCATCATCATCTTCTTATGTTACAAGAAATTCTGCAACTCCTTCAAGTTTCCACTCCAAAGGAAGAATTTGATACTGAAATATGTCAGGTGAAGAGCGAGATCAACGCTCTAATGATCCTCAAGGCGGCCGGCGCAGCATGCAGAGCCAAATTAACCTAGGCAGCTGACGTCAGGCACTCGCCAGCAGTCATATATTTGCAGAAGAAAGATGATGCACTAACAAAAAACGATGTCATCGTCTAGTGGTGGGAGATGGGGAGGTGAATTCTGATTCATTTTTCATCATTTTTTAGTAACTCAATCGCACTGTCAGCCTTCCACACACATTTTTCATCATTTTTTATTAACTCAATCGCACTGTCAGATAACACGAAGCAGTGGATTGATGCGCTAAAACCTTTTTCTGAGGATGCTGAACTGTCTATCTCTCGTCCCTTTACCGAAGACGAAGTCAAGAAGTTCCTGTCAGCGGCCGTCATCAGTCCAGCCCGGGTATGGATGGCATTCCATATTCATTCTCCAACGCGACTTGGAATCTTCTTGGGCCTTTCCTGGTTCAAGTGTTTAATTCCATTATTGAAGACCCGTCTTCCATCACAATGGACTTCACCGTGGGGAAAATCATCTTACTCCCCAAAGTGCCGAATCCAGACCTTGTCACCCAGTGAAGACCAATAACCCTCCTCAACATGGATTACAAGGTCTTCACGGGTGTATTTCCACAAAGACGGAAAATTTATGCTGAAAAATTTATTAACCTCGGACAGTCCTGCTCAATTCCATCAAGCAGGATGTCCGGTAATCTAATAACGATTCGATTTGTGATGGAAGAAGCGTGTGCTCGTCATCAAACTCTTGCCGTTTTAAAGCTTGACCAGGAAAAGGCTTTCAAAGTGAACCACGAGTTTCTCCACGATTATTTCCGCACTGTATCTTTCGGCGATTAATGGTTCCATATCTGCTACCTTCAATCTGTGTAAAGGTGTCAGGCAGGGGTGTCCTCTTTCCCCCCTGCTATACATCTTTTATTTGGAACCATTATTGCAATACTTAAATCGCCACCAAGATGTTCGAGGATATGATCTGCCAGCTGTATCCAAAAACAACAACAGCCGTTCTTCTTCATCAGGTCACTTGCAATCTCCAAGGAGAAGAACGTCAGAGCTTCCTGCAACATCTGGGAAGCCCATGTCTCAACCGGACACAGGTCAGCAGTTGCCTCATTAAACATCCTCAATGAAGGTTATCTCCCTGAACGTGCATTCTCTTGGTTCCTCTTTTAAGCAATTGGTATTGTCATCGTTCATTGCCCTGTATAGGCCAGACAGTTTTTTACTTCAAGAAGTGAAGCTTGCCTCTACACAGCAGTGCTATGACCTGCCAGGTCTTCACAGTCATTACACCATGGACAGTTTTTTTTTAACTCTTTAACACCAAATGGGAAAGGGGTTGCCACCATCATCTTTAATCCCTCCATTCTGGTTACAAACTGTGTGAATGAATGTGAGTGCAGGATAATCTCTTGGACATTTCAACATCTGGTGTCAATTTCCGATTGCTTAATGTTTATGCACCGTGTAGAACAGCAGAGAAACCAACGTTTTTTAGTGAACTAAACAACTTTTTGTGTTCTTCTTTGCCTGTGGTGATTGCTGGTGATTTGATCTCCCATCCAGACCACATTAACATCTTTATCATCTGGTCTTGTGTATCGTTTTTGCCAGGAAAATGCATTGTTCGACTTACGGATGCACTCTTCACAAAACAACCAGCCTGGGCCTGCTTTCCATCAAGGGCCCATGGTATCATCAAGATTGGACCTTTTTCTTGTTGACAATGCATTTGCTGGATCGCCAGGGAAAATGGAGGTAATTCCCTGTTCATTCTCCGACCACAGTACCATCATGGTCATGGAATCCTCCATTTCCAGCATCATCTGCAGGTTCTGCAGTTCATCGCAATTGGTTTCTGAATGGTTGTCTGCTCGACGAAGAGGAATACAAGGGAATGTTCGCTCAGTTTGTCGATAAACATCTTCGTAATGTGCCTCCTACGCTTGCTTCTTGGTTAGAACTGAAAAACAAAATCAAACCTTTCTTTCCGAAGATTGGGTTAGATGCTGCTCGTCGTCGATGTCGTCATCTCCTCATATTGCAAGAGATCCTTCGGCTCCTTCAAGTATCTACCCCGAAGGAGGAGTTCGAGATGGAGATACATCAGGTGAAGAGCGAGATCAACGCTCCAATGATCCGGCAGGCTGCCAGCGCAGCGCTCAGAGCCAAACTTGCCTGGGTGACTGACGTTAGACATTTATCATCAGCAGCGTTCGCCGAGGAGAGACCACATTCCAAGAAAAAACGATGTCATCTCTTGGTGGTGGAAAATGGGGAAGTGAATTCTGACCAGGACATCTTGTCAGCTTTCCACGCCCATTTTTCATCCTTTTTTAATAACCCAATCATTCCATCAGATATCAAGAAGCAGTGGATTGAGGCACTAAAACTCTTTTCTGAGGATGCTGACCTGTCTATCTCTCGTCCCTTTTCCGAAGATGAAGTCAAGAAGTTCCTGTCAGCGGACGGCCATCATCAGTCCAGCCCGGGTATGGATGGCATTCCATACTCCTTTTATAATGCGAAATGGAAACTTCTTGGGCCTTTCTTGATACAAGTGTTTAATTCGATCATGAAAGATCTGTCCTCCATCACACCAGACTTCACCATGGGGAACATTATTCTTCTCCCAAAAGTGCAGAATCCAGACCTTGTTACCCAGTGGAGGCCAATAACCCTTCTCAACACGGACTATAAGGTCTTCACTGGAGTTTTTCATCAGAGACTAAAAATTTATGCAGAAGAATTTATTATCCTCGGACAGTTCTGCTCAATTCCATCACGCAGGATGTCCAATAATATAATTATGATTCGGTATGTGAGGGAAGAGGCGTGTGCTAGTCATCAAACTCTTGCTGTATTAAGCCTTGATCAAGAAAAGGCATTCGACAAAGTGAACCACGAGTCCCTCTTTGACATTTTTCGACACCTTCCTCTTCAGACATTTTCCACGATTATTTCCGCACTGTATGTTTCGGCTGCATCATGTGTGGCAATTAATGGTTCCATATCTACTACCTTCAGCCTGTTTAAAGGTGTTAGGCAAGGGTGTTCTCTTTCCCTCTTGTTATACATCTTTTATTTGGAACCATTATTACAATATCGAAATCGCCACTAAGATGTTCGAGGATATGATCTTCCAGCTGCATCTTTAGCCTATGCGAATGACGTGGTGCTTTTTGCGTCAGACGCATATTCCTTGAGCATCTTCAAAGAAACATTTATTCACTTTAGTACTTCGACGGGGAGCACCATCAACCTCGTCAAGTCTAAAGGAATTGCTATTGGGAATTGGACCGCAGATTATCTTAATAATTTCCCAATATCATTGTGTGACCAAATTACAGTGCTGGGTTATGTGTTCTCCTTCAAACCGAATATGGACCTTATACACTGGCAACAAGTGGTAGAAAAGTGCATTTCTCGCCTTGATCAAAACTTCCGGTTTTCAACATCAATGTTTGTTAAAGTGAGATACATCAAGACTCATGTGCTTCCAGTTTTAACATCCAAGTGCCTATTCACCTTGCCTTCGTATAATCTCCTCAAGAGACTGTGGGGTAATTGTGAACTGTGTTTGGGGGACATCTGCTCAGCATCATCATCCATTAAGAGCAGCGTTCCTCTTTATTCCCTTGGAAAGAGGGGGGGGGTTAGGTTTACCCGATATTAAGCGATACCTTATTGCAGCCAGATTGCTTACTTGATTCGGGAATTCCTTAGCCCTCCCTCTTTATGGGTGACCTTCTTCTTCTTACATCTAAGGTTTCTTTCAAGGTTAATAGGCTTTCTTTATCTCCTTTGTTGCCAGTAGTAATGTATCAACACCAACCAAACATTTACGAAGCTTTTAACCTGGACTTAGTAATTGTATTACCGATGCTATGCCATATTGATCTTCAGGAATGGGGAATGCTTCGGCTTGCATGGTTCTTTCAGCAGACTGACTCTGGTGAATCGAATGGCGTCGTTCGAATTCTTTCCGATCGCCCGTGGACTTCAGTCATGAAGCTTTTAAAATCCTTTGCCTTTGAGAAAATATTGTTTAATTATCAATGGCGGCCGCTGCATCACGGGTTCTATTCTCTTCATCGTCTGTTTCAGTGGAAGGTGGTCAGGTCTGCTGGATGCTCCGTGTGCGGCGTAGCCGAGACCATCAGCCATATTTTTTACGAGTGCCCGTTTGCAAAGTCGATCTAGGATTCCATTAAGGGCTGGTACATTTCTCGTATCAGTCTGTGCGGTTTCTCTTAAACGATTCCACTGGCGAGGTATTTAAACCCGACCTAGCTATTGCGATCGCCTTCATCAATAAAGAACTCTGGCTGGCCCGTTGGAGTCGATCGCAGGGCCAACCTCTATCACCGTCGACCGTATGGAGGAAAGAAGCCACTCAACTTCGATGCCTTCTCCTTCTCGAGTGGTCACGGCTACGTCCGTTTACGTTTAAGAAAGGACTTTCAACATCTAAGTGTTTATGCGAGGTCATCGGAGAAGACTAGACCTTCCTTTTCACCTTTCCGATGGCTTTCTGATACCTCATCAGTTGTGAACGAGCCTCGATTTGAGGCGTTTGGATAAGTCACGCAGCCCCGTATGGACTGCCTGCCACTTACAGCATGTGCGCCTGGACGCCTAGATTTTAAGACCTCTTGATTGGGCGTTCTCTGAGGCAACACCGTCAGCCTCAGCTCCAACAGCGACCACCTGGATCCTCCTGTTAGGAATCAGCCAGTATTCCGAGAAGCCCAAGGCCGAGAAAGATCCTTCGCCCGCAGAAGCCGAAGACGAATGAGTGGTAGAGGCAGGAGTGAACGTGCGCCCCGGATACGAGACGAGGACCATCGCTTGAAAGCATCTCAATGGTGGCAGACAAAATCGCTCGGCGACTACGAGGTACGAGAGGCCGCCAGTCAGACGGGAGCAAGTGGGCACGAATAAACAGAGTAGGGCGTGGATCCAGCCAACCAGGTCTAAAGGACCAGGACCAGAACCAAAAGGCAGAAAGTTCGGAGGTGACAAATATTCGAACTCACCTGGACTCTTTTATCGAAACCAGAGCTATTGACGTCAAAGGAACCGATCTCATAGAAAGTTTGGAAACGCTTCAATTTTGGTGGACCCCAGCCACGCCGACGTTAATGTCAAGATCGAGGTGACTCAATCCAGGAGCGACCACCAACAGGCGAGTGATATTAAAGACTATAATAAAAATAAATTGACTTTATATCATCTGCAAGATTCCAAGGAGGATTTAAAGATTGCAACTGTCTCCAGTGCTTTGGAACCGACAGCACAGGTCGAACCCGAGGGGAACTACTTTGGAAGAACAATGACCGCCCTTACGTGTCGTGGGACCCAAGCAGCCCGAGGGATGATGAATTCTGATTCCCAGAAGCCAGACCAGGATGAAGGGCAATGCCCCATCAGCAACTCTCCGGAACCAAATCTCTCCTGTGTCAAGGACTGCAACGTGGACTAAGGCCTCTACGAGGAACATTTTCAACCCCTTACCGGCTGGAACACAGCCCAGCGGCAACGCCCAGATCTCTTCCTTTAGCAAGACGCGACTATGCGAAGAGCTCTCGCTGTGAGTCACTCTTGGCTCCTTCTAACGTTGCACTGGGTAAGCCTTTACCTGTCTCTCATTTGTTTACAAATTTCTAAGGTTTTGAACAGATTACAAGCAGAATACTCTTTAACCACAACTAAAAAAGGCGTTAAACAAGAAATAAAACAAAAAGAATGAAAAAAACAATACAACCTGTAAACGTCTTTCGAAAGCTTTGCTTTCATCTTCAGCAGACAAGGAGAACCTCAAGACATTCTTGAGAGAACTGACTTGTTTATTGACAATCGACAATCGAACAGTGAAGTGTACATTCGTTAGGATGGGACGAAAGCAGCGCTTTCACAAAGCTCATCCAACCAGAATAAACTCCAAATGAAATACACTGAGGTAGTCAAGAAGCCTAACCAACCCAAGCGGTCTTCCATATTATACAAAAAAGAAAATAAGATTGACGATTGTCAGAAACAAAATACAAACGAAATAAAAAACACAGGGAGAAAGAAGATTATCACATCTTCCAGTAGTCCGGGAAAGAGACGTTGCTAATATCTTCAAAATTGACGTCAAGAACGTGCCTCGGTTTACGATACTTCGTATGCCAGTTCATATTCAATGAGTTCTTCAGTATTCCATTCACAAGTTTATTGTCGTGAGTCTTCATCTTCTGTATCATAATCAAAAGGAGATCCTGTATAAATTTTCCGATATGGGCCATGTTTAAATCCAAATGGATGGATTGGTTTTTCACCGTCCTTCTGTCCAGCTGAGCAATGGTCCTCAGGGTAACATTCTGGAATGACTGTTGTTCACTCCATCTGGTTTTACAGATAGTCGCCCACGCAGGCATGCTATAGAGGAGTATGGTCCGGATAATCGATTTGTACAGAAGTAGCTTGTTGCGGCCCATGAGAGCTATGATACTGTACTTAGCCCTCTTCGCTTTGTTCAGAGCATAGGACATATGCCGGTTCCATGAGAGTCTTGAGTCAATGATAACTCCCAGATACTTGTAGTTGTCCACCCAGTCCAGTTTCTTATTGAACAGAACAAGAGAATCTGGGGGACGCTTGAGCTTCCTATTGAGGTACAAAGCCTTGCACTTTCCGACGTTAAAGTTCAACTTCTAGCAGTTAAACCAGTCTTCGAACTGCTTCAAGGCGCACTGCAGCCGAGTGATAACGTGAGCCGGCTGGTGTGCCGATGTCATAATGGCAGTGTCATCCGCATAAAAATACAGATTACATATTATCGACTTGTTTATTGAATTAGCAAGGTATATACAGGGTGTTTCAAAATTATGTACAATAAATTTAGTGACATATTCATCAGATCAAAAGAAGACGAAAATGTTCTATAGCACTTTGTCTGGAAACGATTTGTTTGCGAGTAATCCAATATCATACAGTAGGGAAGCACGGTAGTTAGCGGACGATATTTTAGCAGTTCCAGCGTTTCGACCCAACACTAGGTTGAGTGGTTTGTTCCATTTAAACCTACTCTAGGGTTGTCCCATTAGTTGTGTACGGTTGTTTCCATTACTGTAGTTTCACTACTGTACATCCACTAGGAATATCAATTTCAGAACGTTTGCGTGCTTTGACATACGCATTACGATTTACGTAAAAAAAAAAAGTCATGTACACGTATTCCAGTGCAGAATACACTGACATGCACCTAATGTATGGTCTTGCGGACGGAAATGCTGTGGAAGCATGAAGACTCTACCAAGAACGCTTTCCGAATAGACGTTTGCCAAATAACCGAATATTTGTATCTGTCGACAGACATTTGAGGGAGCGTGTTTCCTTTGGCCGTCAAACAGAACAAGGGCGGCCTGTAGCACATTCTCCGGATGAGGAGGATGTGATAATTGACATCATACATGATGAACCACAGACAAGCACCCGTCGTATTTCTTCCATGGTACACATTCCGCACTCATCTGTTTAGCGCATTCTTCACCGTCAGCTTTTGCATCCATACCACCTGCAACTAGTTCAAGCACTGAACCCAACGGACTATCCACACCGACAACGATTTTGCCAATGGATGCAACGTCCTCATGCTGCAGACCCTAGTTGTCTCAGCCAGATACTTTTCACGGACGAAGCAACCTTCACCCGGACAGGAATCGTAAATTCTCACAACCAGCACCATTGGGCAGATGCTAACCCGTATGTTACCAGAGCTCGAGCGCATCAAGAGCGTTTCTCCGTGAACATTTGGTGTGGAATTGTCGAAAATAACTTAATTGGCCTTTATGTGTTGCCGCCACGATTGACTGGGCGAACGTACCTTTTGTTTCTGCAGAATGCATTGCCAGGATTACTGGAAGATGTTCCTCTTTTGATAAGATGTAACATGTGGTTCATGCATGATGGCGCTCCAGCACATTTCAGCCATGTTGTGCGAGAACACCTTAATGCTGCATACACGAATCGGTGGATAGGTCGAGGTGGACCGGTAGCCTGGCCTGCAAGATCACCCGACCTTAATCTCTTGGACTTTTTTTCTGTGGGGTCATGTGAAAACGATCGTCTACAGCACAGAAGTTCCTAACATTATGGATCTGCGACAACGAATTGAAAATGCATGCCAAACCGTTCGTAATGCTGGCGACGAACTCTTCTATGACATTAGACGGTCGCTCATGCAACGAGCCGAAGCGTGCGTGCGAGCTGGTGGCGGGCACTTTGAACAATTCCTGTAATTTGGAGCCACGGGTTTAGTTGGCTGTATTGCGTAAATAAATCGTTTCCAGACAAAGTACTATAGAACATTTTCGTCTTCTTTTAACCTGAAGAATATGTCACTAAATTTATTGTACATAATTTTGAAACACCCTGTATAGTGAACAATAACCAATAGAAACAAAAAAACCCGAAAACGTGATCACCGTTTTGGTAACTGGGCCACCCATTGGATCAAACTAGATTCACCAATGGGGCCCCTGCCCGAATTTAACAGTAACTGCTTATCCGTTTTATTTATAGCTAAGCTTCGGAACTTAGGAACATCAGAACATCATAGACTGCTGCTGCTACTGCACGACGATTCTACCACTCGACGGACGACGACGTACCTATTGCAGTCTGGACGACTTTCAGTGCATCGGTGGAATCTCCAAGAAGACTAACAAGGTAAGACTTTTTTAAGTCTTTTAAAACTGAGTCGTTCTGAGTAGGTGCGTCCTTCTAAGGACGGCAAAACCAAGCACCACACCTGCTCATGGCGACGTCAGGCGTTGCGTCGACGAAATCCGCTAGCATTACTATTAAATACGCTGACGGTAAAGTGTTACCATGTGAGCAAGCCTATAAAGATGCCTGTAAGGATCCTAGATT
>JAHWFO010115767.1:1041448-1074741 GCA_023313115.1 Rhysida immarginata
ACCCACCCGAAAATTTAATCTTTGATCTACATTATTTCCAATAATATGGGCATAGATATTACAATCTAAAAAATTAGAGGATTTTACATTAAAACAACATGTTCACAAGAATTCAATCATGAACATTAACGCCCAAAAAAGGGCCAACGCCCAAATACGACCACGCCCGCAACAGCGGACCAACGCCCAAAACAGGTGGGCCAACACCCAAACAGAGTGACAACACCCAAAACAAGAACCACACCCAAAAGGACAAACCCTCAAAAATCCACACCAGAGGGCCAGAGTATGACCAAAAAGGTAATGCCTTAGAAAGCAGAGACACACCCTGTCGAATAGCCCGGGGGCAGGAAGCAAGGGACAGGGTCCCAGGGGACCCTAGCGCATTCCAGAACAAGCTGAGAACAAAAGAAAAAGTGTCGGCATCCTTTGATCTTTCGAGAAATCACCCCCTCCACATTCTATTCGGACCCGATCAAGTCCTTATCTACTAACGTTAGAGGAACAGGTAAATTGGGCTAATTTTTATTTACACATACTAATATTTTTACTAAAAATTTTTTAAGATTATGTTCTCTTTCATTTCGATAGCTTAATCGTTATCTAAGTTATTAACTTAAAGTTAACTAAAATCTAGCACGTAATCATTTTTTTAAATTTTATGATGCGAATTATACTAAAATAAGTTATCGTATCGATAGTATCGATTAGTGACTGAACAATAGCTGTAGTGAATAATAGACGAGATGACTACTAAGAAAGAGAAATCACTTGTGTGGGAATACTTCGATAAAAATGAAAAAAATAGAACTGCAAAATGTATACTTTGTTTTAAAAGTCTGAAATATACTGGTAACACAACAAATTTTAGACAACATTTGCTTAACATACTTGGAAAAAAATTAGAAGAAAGCAGGAAGAGGAAATTGCTAATAATGGAAGGTGATGGTGCAGAACACGTGGAGGTGTTGGATTTTGAGAAAAGCCAGCCAAAAATCCGAATTTGTAAGTTATTTTATTAATATTTAATTAATTTCAATATTTAATCTAATTATATTTAATTATTATAATTTCATTAATCTAGACAAAAAATTTTATAAATTTTTATTCTAGATGACTATGACAGTAATAGACCAGCTCTTCATGTTCTGATGTCACAAATTCAACTATTTCTAATCATTCCCAACTGTCTTTAGAAGATTCATTTGGCAATATTTACAATTACATGGGTAAGAATATGTTTGAATAGCGACCGGGAAAATAGGAAAAAGTCAGGGAATTTTTTGTAACCAGGAAAAATCAGGGAATTTTATTTTTCACTACAATTATTTATGAATTACTGAATTTATATTATTTATTATTCATTCAGGTGGAGGTTCCAAGAATGAAACTCTTCAAAAAAAGTTAGTCTGTTGGCTTGTGAAGGACAGTTGACCTGCAGACAGTGATGGATGAGGGTTTCCGAAATTTCATGAAGGAGGCATGTCCTCGATTTAATCTACCACATCGAATTTAAAGAATTTGCAGCAATTGTCGTTAAAGTTAAGGACATTGTAAGTTTCTTCCACAAAAGCAGCAGAGCAGCAGCAAAGCTGGAAGAGTTGCAGAAGGTTAGAGGTACCCAGCCATTGAAATTAAAACAAGATGTTGTAACGAAGTGGAATTCCACATATCTGACAGATGTTTACTTCTGAAAGATGTGGTAAGCTTAGTTCTGTAGAATACAATTAACTCCTCCAATACTTCAATACCAGATATGATCCCTGGAAGAGAATTAAATATTCTGGAAGATGGAAAAATTATTCTGCGACCATTTTATGAAGTGACAAACGAAATTTTTGGAGAAACAAAGGCCACCATCAGCAAGGTGATTCCACTTGTATCTATAATGGCAGATGCACTTAGCAATTGGAATCCCCAAACAACTGTCGGGAATGCTTTAAGAAAATCCGCATTTCAGCACATGGACCGGATTTGGAAATATGAAAAGAGCGTTTTACGCAGTGTAGCAACCATACTTGATCCAAAATTCAAAAAAATGGACTTGAAGAGTGCGCAATGTTGCGATACAGCCATTAACTTTGTGAATAATGGCCTCAAGCGTTTACAGTCTAAAGCTGAAAGTGACCAAACAACAAGTAACCATGTAACTGCCACTGATAGTAATGATTTGTGGTCAAAGAGAACTATAGCATTAGCAAGGAAAAATGCTTCGTCTCACAACATTACTAGCAGCAATGGCTTACATACAAGTTTGGCATTTTACCTTGAATCGCCACTGATTCCTCACAAAAGTAATCCACTGCATGCTTGGAAGATGATGCACAGAATCAACCTTGCATTTGGAATGATGGCCAGACGATCAACGAATTCCTCCTCGGTGGTAGGATGACTTTAAAAAATACTAAAGATGACAATCGAACAGTGTAGTGAAAAGACACGAGCGGTCCGGGAGCCGAGCATCCATAACACACTCGCCCATAAAGTAACCAAGGGAATTACACTGAATTAAAGGAGAAGCCTGATGTCCCTCGAGAGTCATCCTGAGAATAGAATCCTAACTTGGTAGAACAAGGAAAAAGATTGTTGATTGACATAGTCATAGCCCTGAGCATCTGCAGCTAAGATATCCAGAAGTCGGGGAAGACGACCTTATTGATATCATCGAAATTGACTTCCAGTAGATGAAGGGGTCTTCGTATCCTTATAGAACCCCTAAAGGCTAGAGGGTGATCCAATATACTGGAAACCAAGGAATTATCGTGTGTCTCGATTTTAAGAAGCAATTTCTTAAGGAGCATCTGGACGTAGCAACCAATGTGGGCCATACAGAGGTCTTCATAAATAGAGTAGTTGTTGGCAAATCTTCTATCGAGCTGAACAATGGCCTTGAGAGATACATTTTGGATGGTCTGTAGTTCCCTCCACCTCGATTTGCAGATAGACGCCCAGGCAGGCATTCCAAGGAGCATTCCTTGTAGAGTAAGAGTTTATTATCCAATCCAAGGGCGCTGTTTCTCCCCAGAAGCGCAATCAGGCTGAACTTTGCCTTTTTAGCCTTGTTGAGAGCATATTGAACATGGTCATTCCAGTTTAGCTTAGAGTCAATCTTTATGCGCAGGTATTTGTAGCTCTTTACCCAATCCTGATTCCTGTCATATAAGGCGAAGGTCCCTGGAAGATTCCTGCGTTTACGTGTAATGAACATAGCTTTACATTTGTCAACGTTGAGCTTCAACCTCCATTTGTCGAACCATTTTTCGCACTGTTGCAAAGCCTTTTGTAAGCAACTGATGACGTGTGCGGAATTCCTCGCACAAGTCATGATGGCTGTATCATCAGCGAACAAGTACAGATTACACTTTGCGAATTCCGGCAGGTCGTGAATGAAAAAAATTGAACAATGTCGGACCCAGGACTGAACCCTGAGGAACACCCACGTTGACATCACAGGTGTCAGAGAAGGGGTTACCAACCCTGACACGATCGGATCTATGCGACAAGAAGGAGTGAACCAAGGCTCATCAGGGAAACCACAATTTATCATTTTAAAGATGAGGAAAAAAATTCCGCCGTACTTCGAATAATTGAGAGGACTGCTCAAGTCTTCAACCAGCCTCCAAATCAAGAGCTGGCAGGAGTGATTCGAACGAAAGCCAAATTATTCCTTGCGAATTAGATTATTTGACTCGCATAAGTCATTGAACCTCTCCAGGATTGTGCGTTCGAAGACCTTAGAAAGAGTAGGCTATAAGCTGATGGGCCTGTAGCTGACAGGAAGAGCGTGATTAAGGCCAGGCTTAGGTATAGAGAGGATGACTGAGTTTTTCCAGGCATCGGGGAAGTAGCCGTGGTTCCAGCAGTCGTTTAAAATCTTAGTAATAGTGCAGATTACCTTAGAAGGCAAATTCTTGAGAGCACCATTAGTGATGGAGTCTAGACCAAGAGCCTTTTTACTTTTTACTCGCTTAATGATGTTCGATACCTCGGCATTGTCAGTGACATTGAGAGGGTTATGTACACGATGGATGAGATTATACTTTATACAGCCATCTTTAACTAGACATGTGTTCTCAATACCAGCCAGTTTATCTTCACAGTGAGTTTGCAATTAGTTGGGCCTTTTCCTGGGGACTGCAAACAAAATTCCCATCTTCCGTAAGCAGAGGAGGTAGATCGGTGGCCTTCTTGTTCTTGAGGGCCCTGACTGTACACCAGAGTGAATTGTCCTGGACTGACAGATTCTTGATTTTGCTGCACCACCTTTGGATTCGTAGCTCCTTCACTTGTTCGCTCCTTTCGTGCTAGCCTGTTGTACTTAGTTTTGAACTGCAGGCACCTAGTGCGTTGCCACAATCTTCTGAAGGAGTTCTTTTCACGTATGAGTTGCCTGATGGATGGGGGAAGATCGAGATGACCAGGTCTCTTTTGGTCAACGGTAGTAGCGCTAGCATCACTGGCCGATTTATCGATTGAGTGATATCACTAACATTACCATCAATGTCAACATTGTTGGCAGGATCCGTATATGCAATGTTACACTCCTTGAACAAATCTCTAAATAGCTTCGAATCCTGCTTCCGGTGGAGACTGACCCCAAGGTCAAGGTATAAGCCCTCGAAGATGTTATACGGTTTGAAAAACCCTTTGAGGATGGCAGTGTCAAGTACATCACTAACGGGCGAGTGGTCGCAATAGCAGGTGTCGTCAAGAGGACAGATGACTAAGGTATCAATTCGGTTCATCAACTAGCCATTAGTGGTGTGCGATGGTTTAAAAACCACCATCGATGGTATGAACCATCATCGAAACACAACCGATGGGCACAGGAAACAATCGATGGATTCAGAAATACCATCGATGGTTCTTTTAATTTTTTTATCTCAATAAAATAGCATAAAATCACATGGATAAAGCTTAGACTACAACAGACATTTTATTACTGATAATTTGACAAACGTAAAAGTTGGGTTTAACAAAATTTATGCAAGACATTCAAAGGCATCGATTGTAAAACCAACAATTTCTCCAAATGCTTTGGACTTAACATGGTCCTTTTTTTTCCAATGGTGCAACCTGCTTTTGAAAAAAGTCTTTGTGCAGGCACAGATGTTGCTGGTGGCGTTAAAAATCTCTGGGCCATCATTCTAAATGCAATATTTCCGTGCATCATCTTCCATGCATGCAGTGGATTACTATTATGAGGAGTCAGTGGCGATCTGTAGTACAATCTGATACTCTCTGACACTTCTCACCTTATTTATCTGGTATAAAGCACCAATAGGAGGCCAGCGGCAAATCTCGAAACCGCATTGGTCGTCTCGTCTAGTGATTTGACTTAACCAACCATTTACCATCGAAGTACAATCGAAATTTCCATCGATGGTTTGTAAACCACCATCGCTGGCAATCGGTGTTTTATAAAAATCGTTCGATGGTTGAAAACCATCGAAATTTCGATTGATCGACGAACAAAACCATCGATGGATCGATGGTTTTCGATGGATCGCACACCACTACTAGCCATGGAGAATAGAACCGTTATGGTTCATAAGTTTGGAATTCCAATGTGGGTGTTTGGCATTCAAGTCACCTGCCATAATAACTGGAATGGACCCATTTAGTAGATCATCGAGCTCACAGGGATCAAGCTTATGCCTGGCCGAGTTATACAAGGAGATAAATTTATCTTCCCTGACATCCACGTCGTTTATAATGACTGGCACGGCTTCCATTCCCATGAAACTAATAGTGGTAGTCTCACGATGATCGATGCCTTGTTTTACTATGATTGCTGCCCCACCAGACGCAGGGCCAGCAGCAATTATTAGGGGTCTATCCTTGCGGTAAATCGAATAACCAGGCAATTTGAAGGTCTGACTCGGTTTGAGATGAGTCTCACACACAAAAACAATATCAGTATTCCAACATGTAAGGAAGTTGTAAAACTCTATGCGATTGCGAGAGAGCCCCCTCGCATTCCAAATAGTGCAACGAAGCTTACTTTGCTTAATTACTCTAAAGGGGTGTCTATCCATGATTAATTTCTGTTTTGGCTGAGACAAACTGAGGCAAATCTTTGCTTTTTTCCTTGAGAAGGTTCATTAAGTTCCCCACATATCTGTATACTCTGGTCAATTCATTGGAGTCTATAATTCCTTTACTAGCAGAACTGGAGGCAACAGAAGCAAATGTTCTACCATCCACTGTTTTGGTGCTTTTGAATTTCCTAGCCTGGGGGTACTTTGGGCATTTTGTATAGCTAGATGTGTGTTGACCTTCACATCTGATGCATTTGGGGGGATCTTTGCCCTTAATATTAGTGCAATCTCTAGACTGGTGGTCGCCCGCGCACGTGTTGCAGTGGGGCGATTTGGTGCAACCCTGAGAGACGTGCCAAAACGCAAGCAGTTAAAACACTGCACGGGCTTTTTACTTCCTCGGAATATTTCGACAGTAACAGCTAGAGGTCCATTGCGATTAAGGCTTAGGAACGTCTTGTTATGTTCAGTATTTTGTAATAGTACCAGGACCACTGGCATTTCCACTGAACCCTTTGCTTTTCTCAAACTGATTGCTTTTTCCGGGAAGTAATTAGCTTCTTTGAGGTCAACACAGAAGTCTTCAAGGTCATAGGTTATGTCAACATTCCTAACGACGTATTTAAGCATTTTTTCCGATTTGAGCTGGTGCTGCTGAATTTTAAGCACATCTCCGGTTTTAATTCCAGCCACCAGAGTTTTGTGGGTCTCTTCAAAATCAGTACTCTCTTCAGAGCCAGTAGTCTAAGGGGCTGGTTGTAGGATGACCTTAAAAAATACTAAAGGTGACCTAGTGTTGGGCAAAAATCGATTTAAATTGATTAACCATTGTAAATTTAACGATATTCAATCATAAATCGATTTCCGTAACTTATATTAGCCATTGCATTAATTACACTTTTCCAAAATTGTTGAATGGTATAAAAATCGATTGAACCAATGCTTCGTCATTCATTGCTTCTGCTTCTATGTTCTTATTACAACGGATACTTTTCAAACCTGAAAATCTGTTAGGGTCGTGGGGGCAGCAGCCCTATGGAGGATCTCCAGCGATCGCGATCTTCCGCCATCAGGTGCATGTCCTCCCTGGAAATACCCAAGCGACTCGAACCCAGGTTCTCCATGTAGTCTAGTCACATGGTACTAGGCCGACCCCTTGGTGTCTTACCCACTGGCTTGGAAAATAACTGCCTAGGAAGACCAGTTTGCGGCATCCGTATCATGTGGCCATACCAGCGCAACTGAGATCTCTCAATGCAGAGAAGCAGCAGTTCAACACCTAAAGACCCCCTTACTGTGCTGCTGTGCACTCTATCTAGTAGGGTAACACCTGCCACACCTCTCAAGAAATCTCATTTCAGCCGCTTGTACCCGCGAGCGCACTCTTTTGGTCATTACCCAAGCCTATTCATTTCTTACCTATGGTCATGTCTTTATTTTATTCATTAAATCAAAAACGGCTTATTTATAATACACTGAACGAATTAAGGAAAATCAGTTTCGCTGCCCTCTTTCCGGTCAGCCTGCTTGGTCAGTGTCAGGATCCAATCACCGATCAAGGTCATTTTACCAGCAACCTGATGTCCTTAAATCTTTCAACTAGCATTTTTGCCACAAGTTAGGTTCTTTATAATAATACACGATATTTTATAGAGATACATCGATGATTCAAAAATCGAATATTCCATGCATCGATTCATAAAAACATCGATTATAATCAGATGCTTCGATACATGGCACGGCACTACAGGTAACACCATCAACTAGGGATGCAACATCGAATCAAAACATCGATGTATTATATCATATGGTATTTGAAATTTAAACATCGATTCCTCGATATTATCGCGGGTAGGGGGAAACATTGATGTTTCCCTATAGTAAAAATTTCAGTACATATTGCACGATCAACAATGTTTTTATTTAACGATGTCTTTATTTACTTACTTACTTACTTTTCACACCCGCTTATCTGTTAGGGTCGCGGGGGCAGCAGCCCTATGGAGGATCTCCAGCGATCGCGATCTTCTGCCATCAGGTGCATGTCCTCCCTGGTAATACCCAAGCGACTCGAACCCAGATTCTCCATGTAGTCTAGCCACCTGGTTCTAGGCCGACCCCTTGGTGTCTTACCCACTGGCTTGGAAAATAAGAACTGCCTAGGAAGACCATTTTGCGGCATCCATATCACGTGGCCATACAAGTAGCGGCTCAACACCTAAAGACTCCCATATTGTGCTGCTGTGCACTCTATCTAGTAGGGTACACCTGCCACACCTCTCAGAAATCTTATTTCATCCGCTTGTACCCGCGAGCGCACTCTTTCGGTCATTACATTTCAGTAAATATTGCACAATCAACAATGTTTTTATTAAACGATGTCTTTATTTTATTCATTAAATCAAAAAAAGCTTGTTTATAATACACTGAACGAATTAATGAAAATCAGCTTCGCTGCCCTCTTTCCGGTCAGCCTACTTCTTTTTTCACTTATTGTCTGCCCAGCTTTTGAAAACATCGTTCACGTGGAACGGATGTTGCAGGAATTTGGACATATTTCATAGCTACTTTGCTCATTGTGGGGTAAATGCTGTGCAATTCACCCTATACCTTTATTGGGTTGGAATTAAGGGGTGAAAGAGTGCTGGATAGGTAAAGAGACACTTCTGAATTACTTCACTGTTTCCACAATTCTGATGGCTTGATATTAATCCAGAATGACAGTCCCAAATGGATTCCTTGTAGATCCCAGTTGAAGATTCAGTGAGAACGGAATTGCTAGAAGTTACATCTTGAACTTTAGAGTAATAATATCATCTGTAATTGTTGAACGAATCTGGAACATGCAAGATAATCCTTAAAATGCAGCTTCTTGAATCCAGTAGTGTTGACATGGCTAATAATTGAAATATTTCAATCTGTCCAAATCTTTTATTAAGCGGCATAAGTAACGCAGTTTACAATTGTTTTGCAACATCCGTTGTTGGTTTGTGTCTTATTTGTTCTGTCATGCAGTTAGTCAACGGAATAACTTTACCGCAAGTGGGATATTTATCCCCTGATATTTCTTTTGTGACAAATTCTAGAGGTTTTAATAACTGCAGTGAATCCTTTATGACATCCAATTCGCCAACAGTGATCATTGATGGTGCTTTTGAATGTTTAAAGAGTACGTCATTGACATATGACCTCAACTCATATAAAAAGTTGAGTTCCAGTGTGTGCTAGCATCATGTATTAGCTTTTTCACGCTGCCCTCAGCATGACCTTGCGCCAACTGCATTTTTCTGAGCTCTGCATACGAAAAATATGCCACAATCTCCCAGGGCCACTGACGGCGAAACCAGCACCAACGCCTGTTCGGCTACTGCAATGCCACAACCTGTCCCTAGTGTTTCAAGACCTTCTTTGCTTTCAACCACTAAGGCAGGCAAGCCACACCAACGCATGAAATGGACCAATGACATAAACCGTTTTATCTTGCGAGCCTACTAGGCAGTCACTAAATTGGAAACTGAACTACAGCTTACAGACAACACTTATATAACACTTTCAAAGAGACATATCCTCACATCACAGTCACTGAACAACGCATTGCAGATTAGCGTCGCACAATTATTATGAACAATTGTGAGATGCTGATCTGCAATGCAAAATATGTACATGATTTCCCAAAACCAGAAAAATGTAATTTATATTTCTATGCTGATGAAACTGCCATCATGGCTTGGTTGCACTAGCCATCTCACGTTATCACTAGGGATGTGTTGAGACCTGAAATATCGTATTGAACGATAATATCATATCGACAATTCCAATGATAATATCATATTGACATTTCCAACAATAATATAATATCGTTATATTGCAGGTTTTATTCAATAATCGATACGATATTTTGATATTATAAATAAGGCGCTACATAAACAAAATTTAGCTATTAAAACTATTAAAGCAAACTGACACTCAACACACTGATTCAAACACTAACATTGACATGACTAATGAACCTGTAGAACACACACTCAACAATGAACTTCACCATGATATTCATCTACAACAGAACATGAATACCAAACTTATTGAAACATTAAATGACACCCTACAAAGATACCTTACAGTTTACATGGGAACAGATCCCACACGAAGATCAGGTATACCTAAAATATACCGAAAAACAACCATCAGTTTTTGTCGGGGTCAGACGTGTCCCCAAGTGCTCCCACCTCCCCCAGTGTCCACAGTTTTTCCCTTCCCTGTTGCCCACCCTTTTCCGCATAGTCAAGCTAAAATCCGCGGCAACGAGTAATCCCCGTGCAGGTCTTTCTTACCCAGGCTTATTCGAGCTTTTATCTCTCACCTAGCTTAAATTTTTCCAATTCTTTTTATTTATTTTCCTTTTATATCCTCTTCCGTTTTCGTCGTTTTCCGTCATTTAACTTCTCCTTTACTATTTTCGTAAGCTTTAACCTTTCTAGGTTTGCTTCTTCAGAGTTTTTAATTACGAAATTATCCCTTTATTAAACATCCATTACTATTTCCGTAAGCTTAATCCTTCTCTAGTTTTTTTCCACTGCTTTTGGTTTTTTTTTCTTGCCTTTTGTGGTATCTTTTCCTTTTTACTTCCCTCTCCCCATTTTTAACATCCGGATTTCTTGCAGTTTAATTTTCTCCTTCTGCCCTTGCCTGCTTTTCTCCTTTTTCCTCTCAACATCCCGAGTCGGCTCTTTTCACTGTTTGGCTACTTCAAAACCTCTGTCCAGCACCCCTTTTCACCTTGGGTATTTCACACTTTTCTCTCCCCCTCGCTTTTTACCATCGCTTTTTATAGTGCTGTTATACCCTCCCCCCTTCTCCTTCCTGGAGTCTTTCATTATTTGAGTGGCCTCCCTCCCCTTATTAATTAACTCTTTTCCCCTATCTTCTTTCCCTATCGTGCCCCCACCCTTCTCCTGCACGGCCGACCAGCGAGACAGAATGACCAACAAAGATAGGCAGAGCTTCTCCCTCCCGGCCGGAGCACCTTCAGTCGATGTCCTCTTGGATCAATTAAAACTATCAGAAGACGTCCTACAGTCCATCTTCAAAAACAAGACTTCGAATAACGAGCAAAGGTCGAAGTTAGAATCCTTCCTGCATCAGATTAGGTGCTTACTGACTTTACTTCAGCGCCCCTCCCTTCATAGTCCGACAAGAGATCCCAACAACTGTCTTGAGCAGAAAATCGACCGACAGTCTTGAACATTTAATAGTGGAATGCGACTTGAGGAACCAGAAAATTGGGATCCTCGCCCTATACCGACCCAGATATACCCCAATTGACAACATAGTACAATTAATACACTCACTGGACAGAAAACGTGAACATGTTATCCTTGGAGATTTCAATGTGGACTTCGAAAGACCCTCGCTCCATAGTGACCTCCTCCTTGACTGCTGTAAACTGCACAACCTAATCCCAATTGTCTCTACACCAGCAAGGGTGACCCAACACTCAGCCAAGCTCATTGACCAAATCTTTGTCCCTAAAACCTGGCTAGTCATCCATTTCCCTCCCCCTCTGTGATCATAAAGCAATCAATTTTAAGTCTCCCACCTACCCCAACCCCCATCTTTTAGCCAATGCTTTCAGGAACAGCCCTACATCCACTATGGGTTTAGGAGTATTGACTGGAACCTTTTCAGGTGCAACTTGCATTGGTCTGACTGGTCACTATTCACAGAAGCAAAAAATATAGACTTGAAATACCAGGCCTTCCTACGCATCATTGAGGCTAGCCTCCAGGCAGCAGGCATGAAGACATATCTCAAGCAAGACAGAAAAAAGAGGAAACCCTGGTGGAACCCACAAATCGCCGACCTATGGAGACTAAGGCAACACCTATATTTCGAGTACACTTACACAAAAAGCACTGAAACGTTCAGAGAGTTCAGATTATACAATAAGATTTACAAAACGAATATTAGAGCCGCCAAACGCGCACAGCTTACCGCACCCAATAATATGACTTATCTGTGAAAATTTATAAAGAGCTCCATTGCCCCCACAAACAACAGTTTTCTCAATAAACAGGTCACTCCATACCTCCAGTGGATCAATAACCCCTTAGGACTACCTATCTCTTGCACTGTTAAAGCCAATAGGCCTACACCAACTGAAAACATAACAATCCCAGATAACTTAGCCACTGAGATGTACAAAGCATTAGTGGGAACAGCAAAAAAGACAAATAGAGGTGATGGGTTTATGACACTTGAGGTGATGAAAAATTGGGGAGCGATTGGAAATACCCGCTTTTTAGAACTCCTTAAAATGATTATAACAACCCAAAAATTTCCGCTTGCAATGAAGGAATCCCTCATCCACCCGATCTTTAAATCTGGATCCAAAACGGAGTTTAAGAACTTCAGGCCCATCTCACTTCTACCTACTTCGACCTTCAAAATAACAGAGAAAATAATCTTTGGGAATCTCATTGCCAACATTTGGCCAAACGTGTCAGATAATCAATTCGGTGGACGCCCAAAAACCTCCACAGTTGACCTTTTTATGCACATCTACAAAGAAGCTACTGAGGCACTCGAACAACACCACCACTATTTTATAGTGAGTATTGATCTTTCGAAAGCCTTCAACACCGCTCCACGGTACCAAATCATCGAAGGAATCAAAGCTATTGGCACGCACGAGAAAATTACAGCGCTACTTACGGACCTGTTTACGAATAGATCACAATATATGATGACGAACAGGACAAAAAACAATCTTGCTACCAGCAGAGGCATTCCTCAAGGCTCCTCCATCAGCATTGCCCTGTTCGCAGCCCTCGTAGATCCTATTTTCAATATTCCATTAGACTTTAATATCAGAACATATGCCAATGATATATACTTAACCAAGAAATATAATGCAACTGAAAGACGTCAAGCCCAGGATCACATCAAGAAACTAACTGAATAGTTTAGTCTAAGATCAATGAACCTGAACGAAGATAAAACGGTAGTCATTACATGCTCAAAAGAAAATACTACGAAACGAAAGTACACAAAATTTTAGGATTAAGTTTCGATTCAAGACTACAATTCTACCACCACATAGATGAGCTAGTACTACAACTCAACTTATCAGGAACCTGAAGAAAGTTTTAACGAAGAAAGAGTTGTTGATTGTAGTCAGGGCGAAAGTCATCCCGAAGATTACATACGCGGCACCCATATCAAAATTCGCAATGACCACAGTCAAGACGGCATACAACCAGATTGTGCGTACAGCCCTTTCCTTGTCTGGATATCATTCCATCACGCAAGCTTGTAAAGAGACTGCCTTCCCAACTTTCGACTCGATCCTGAAAATTGCGAAATTAAAGGAATTCCATTGGTCCCTAATTAAACCAAGACATCCTATGCACTTCATCCGCACATCCCCAAATATAAGACGTACACGAAAATTTAAAATCGAAAACCCAATGGTCATTTCCTCATGTAAGCAGAGATCCTTCCCCTACAATACAATCGACGAATGGAACGCTCTCCCGTTTGAAATTAGAGATGCGTTAATAAACTGCAAATCCACGAACTGTGCCGACCATGATCCACACGCCAGTAGAATAATTAAAAATTATATAATGGACTTCCAAAACTATTTGTAAACTCTCATGATGCTTTCTACGTTTATATAGTGTCCCAGAGGGACGTCGTAATAATAAATAAATAAATAAATAAATAAATAAATAAATAAATAAATAAAATAAACATCAACAGCAAAACAGGGAATATTTTATCTTACATGAACACATACATATATCTTACCACAGTACATTGAAGAAAATCTATCTTTAGAGTACATACACCTACTTATTTATGCTAGGGCTCTTACAGTTATACCCACACTGGGTAGGAAACCAATCCATAAACATACACAAAAATTATACACCCAGCAAAAACCTAAATGGCTCAGGGATCAGGGAAAAGGACCAATTAGCATCTACACTACCAAACATGCCTTATACTGACATAACAACAGATGAAGTCTCACAAGTCATTAAATGTACTCACAATTGAAAGGCTCCAGTTGTAGATAGGATACAGAATTTCTGGTATAAGCACTTCACCTGTTTGCATCTGATCCTTGCAAAACAGATCTCCAACACTTTGCAAACACATCAGACATTACTACACTTCCTAACATACATGGTACCAAATTCACATAACACTACAGATCCCACACAATATAGATAAACGTATATCACATGTCTGCCTACACTTTACAAAATAATAACTGCCTGTATCGCAAACAAAATTTATACACACATAGACACAAACAACATTCTCACTGAGCAACAAAAGGGATGCCGTAGAAATCACATGGGTTGTAAGGAGCAACTCCTGATAGACATTGTGGTCCTATGGCAAGCTCACAATAAACATCGACACGTCCATGCAGCCTACATTGATTACAAAAAGGGCTTTGATAGTGTCCCACACTCATGGCTTTTATATTATTATTATTATTATTATTATTATTATTATTATTATTATTATTATTATTTTAATGACCTTTTTTAATGACCCAACCAATTCTATTTTTAAGACTTTAAATATCTGATTTTGATTTATTTGTTACGAAATGTAATCTTTTTCTTTTGAATTCTTTCCCCGCTTGGGTTTTATACCTGTAGGGGCAGTTTGTATTTGCTTGTACATTCTGATCTGAATAAATTAAATTAAATTAAATTATTATTATTATTATTATTTTTCAGCACTCACAAAAAAAATAAAAATCCACGGGATAAAGACTGACGTCGTCAAACAAAGTGGAGGAAGAAACAGGGCTTATACCAAGAAAAATAAATAATCATTTCACTGAGAGTCGATGTAGTACTTGCGCAGACATCGATTAAAATGACAACAGGACGAAGAACATTGAACTAAAGTACAGGAAAACACAGACGAACGTATTTCAAAAGGTAAAGCGTTCCTTAGGGCGATTGCATTATACGGAAAATGTTTTGTTTTATATATGGACGTTATAGTTGGAACAACAAATAGGAAACGACGCGTTGCACGAATATTATTTCCAGAAGTAAACCAGGCCTTGACGAACGCAGCTGGATGGGAAACTTCACGTAGGGCTACAGACAATTCAATAGTCAAAGACGCCTTACTAATGGAAGTGAGAATAGGTAATTGGTGACTCGAGCACATCCTTGTCACGGAGTCTAGCCTGTTCATTTTAAATGCTGTCCTAATTAAACGATTGTACGCAACTGATAACCTCTTTAGATTTACTGACGAGGACGATGACCAGAAAACCACCCCGTACGATATTGAGACGATATCGGGACGATAACAGCGGTAATAAATTGACAAATTTGTTTGATATTCAAAAGGGATCTTAACCGTTTGACCAAATATATCTTACAAAGTAACATAGTAATGAGCTGGTCAATATAGACATTAAAACTAAGATTAGGTTCAAAGGTAATGCCAAGTATCTTGATTGTATTTAAAGAGGTTTCAACTTTTATGCCAGTCCTAATGTTGGTTTTTGTTGAATTAAGGCGTTAGCCTCTACTTCTATACCAATTTGACATGTAAGTCAGATCTTGTTGAAGGAGTTCCTGAGCCATTCCATGGTCTTGGACGGGGTAGGTAATAAACAAAAAATTGTCGTCAACGTAGCTCAGTATTTCTGTATTGAATTGATGACGGTATATTGAAGCAGTAGCAACCGCAAATAGGAGGGGTCCTGGATGATACCGCGTATAGACTTATTGCTTATGAGAGGGCGTAAACTGATAATATTTGTCCGATCCCTGAAATAATCATCCAATAAGTCCAAGTATCCTTTAGACACCCCCAGAGTCGCTAAGTCGTAGAGGAGTTGGTCTCTGGAGACTGTGTCAAAAGCCTTAGTGATGTCAGTTTGGGCGATAATGAAATTATAACCATTGTCGTAAGCCTCTATAGCTTTTATAAAAATATACAATGAAATCCAGGTAACATTACATCTGGGTCTACTCCCCTTCTGTTGGTATGGTATTTGACTCCATAAGTAGCTGGTTAAACGATAGAATACAATTTTTTCTACAATCTTAGATAGGGGGTTCATAACCGAAATCGGACGATAATTGGAAATGTCAGTCGGATCTCCACTTCTATAGATAGGATTAATTCTTGTTATTTTGAGAGCTTGTGGAAATTTTTTAGTTTTCACTATCGCTGTGCACAAAATATATATCATCATGTATCCACTAGAACTAAAGTTTTGGATGATTTTGTCTATCATAGCAAGCGGATAGTTTGGGCCACGAATTCGGACCTTTTTAATTAAATTAACAAACATTGAACCAAAAGGAATACCAGGTTCGGGGGAAGTTTCGAAATGTTTGTCCCTACTTGATGTATCCCATTTAACAATCTTGGAAGGTACAGTAAGATTGGTGGGATTGTTGACCCACTCGAGGTAATGTCTATATTTTTCGCAAGGTAATTGTGGTGTACTGTAAGTACAATTTCGCCGTATCAATTGCCAAAGTTGGTTAGGTTTGGCATATTGGGTAACGGCGGCTCTTTTGGCATTTCGCATAGCTTTTTTAAAATCGGCAGTAGCTTTCTTATGTTCTAGTAGCAAAAGCTGTTCCCTGGTTCGAACGTAGTTGTGGTAAGTTTGTTGTTTAATTTTCCACCATTTATTATGTGGTCTTTGTGTCGATCTGTAAGTTTTATATTGTAGACCAGCTGTGATTGCAGCCTTTATCACCAAATGATCAACTTTCTCAAGCAACACGTCAACGTCGTCAACACTTTCCAAAGGCTCAGTATTTAGCATTTCTAAATTTCTTTGAAATTGTTGTCTATTAAAAAAGTCATATGAAGGAAGATATAATTTCTTGTTTTTATTGCATTTCTGATCAGATTTTGTTAAACTTAAGGAAACGAAGATTGCTACATGATCAAGTTTTGGTATTGTTAAATGGACCACATCTTTATAAGCAATTGTGTTCGATAAATATATGTGGTCGATTAAGGACTCACAGGCGTTTGTGATCCCAGTGGGTTTGGAAAGTATTTGCGTCAGGCAAAGGGCCTTCGTGCAGGTAGTTAATCTCTGTAAGTCATGAGAAAAAAATAAAAATTACAGTTAAAATCGCCCAGCAAAACGTGGGTATCTGTAATCATTTAGATTACCTATTAGGGAAACACAGTCTTCCATTGCTATATATGAGGGACGGTATATTAAGGTGAAGTGAATCCAAGTGTGTCCTATAAAACTTTTAATTATCAATTGTTCCATGCCTCCTTGGCTACCAGAATTAATCAGCAACATACATCATCACGCCCCCACCCCTCGTTGGGCGGTCGGCTCTAAATTGTTGGTAACCTGGTATTACTGTTATTACGTAGTCACAATTAGGTGAGAGCCAGATCTCAGTAATAAAACAGAAATGTATGGAGTCAGTCAGAAGCATGGCTTGCAAATCATCAAGTTTATTTTGAATCGAACGTGCGTTCATCAGTATTATCCTAATATTATCCCATTCAATTGTTTGAGGGCGTGTCAGGCCTCCCGTCGTTTAGTTTCCCATATGTCTGCAGTCTCCAATAATTAGGGCCGAAAGTTGGATTGGGACCATAGAATGGTCGGATTGACACACCCATAGGCCACATCGCAGCATTTAAGCTATCCTCTAAACTTAGTTCCGTAACTCGTAAGAACACATAAGGAGACTGTGACCCGGATCGGGTAATCCATCTACCACATTCGACCATGTTAATTTGGTGCTCTCGGAGTATTCTTGCCAACGTGCTACAGTCGTACTCATCACTGATGTTTCCCAGTCGAAGGCGAATAGAACGCGGTTTTCTAACGGGGATAGACCAGTTACCGGATCCCCATCTCGGCTCGGGTTTGTTTTGACCTGAAGAGGTGTGTGTACCCACTCGTGGTTGACTTGCAGATTCCCTTAACAGGTTCTTTGTGGTCGGTGTGACCTTGTCATTGATTATTTGTCCAGAAGGATTATTTATGTTAGGGTTATTTATATTCACGACGATTATATAAAATAAACCCTACACTTACCACATTTTTAGAAAGTACAATGCTGTATTAGAGAACTACACTACACCACACACTTAATAGTGAAACCATCACGACTGACAAAGTACAGATAAACGGGGGGCATCTTCCAGGGTGACTCACTGAGCCCATTCTGGTTTTGTCTTGCACTAAATGCACTTTCAAACAGCACTTTTCAAACAGCACAACTTATGGTTACACAATTAAACACAATAAAAGCTGCCACTACACGCTTTCACACTTACTCTACATGGATGACATGAAAATCTATGCCTCCACACAAACACAATTCAACCAATTACTTGATATTGCACAAACTTTTTCAAAAGACATACACATGCAATTTGGGTTGGACAAATGCAAAACCATTCACATTGAAAATGGAGTACTCAGGGAAGGAGGCTTCACATTAGATGAACCAGATCACATTTCTGCTATGGAAAATGACGAATCTTACAAATATCTAGGATTTAAGCAAGCCAAGCTTCTGGAGCACATCACATAAAGAATACACTCACTAAGCAATATCTTCATAGGCTAGAGATAATAATTAAAATTCATTTAAATTCCAGAAATTTAATCAAGGCCATCAATACTTATGCCACGCTAATACTCTCCTACTCTTTTGGAGTCATACAGTGGACACACACAGATCTTGAGGGTCTTGAAAGGAAACAACGTAAATTGCTTACAAAGCGCAGAAAGCACCGTCCACACGCAGCTATTGTAAGACTCACCCTGCCTCGTTCAGAGAATTCTTTTACTCTAAACAACACACATCGCCATTAAACAAAGCAGTCAGCATGGCTGATACAAAGTACACACCTTTGAATCTGAACAGCGGTCAGAACACCCATACCATTCCTACAACATGCACTAAACTTCAATCATGGCTCGGAAATTAACTCCACAGTAGACATTCTTCTGACCTAAACCAGCCGCACGTCGACAAAAAAGCGTCGAACTTTTGGTTGAGTGAAGGGAGTCTCTTTGGGGAAACTGAAGGAACCATGATTGCCATACAAGACCAGGTTATTAACACTAAAAGCTACAGAAAACATTATCAAAGATTCCTCTGATGGGTCTTGCAGGAAATGCCATATCGCATATGCAACCATCCAACACGTCATATCCAGTTGCAAAATACTCAAGCAGACAGATTATTTACACAGATATTATTATTATTATTATTATTATTATTATTATTATTATTATTATTATTATTGTACTAAATTGAAAAAACCTGTTATAAATTTTCAATTACTTTATAAATTTATTAATTATCGTGCACCGTTTGAATACGATAAAGTCTAGAGGAGAACAGTCCCCATTTATTATTATTATACGCTTTTATTCAACTAGCTTTTCTGTAGGTTTGTGTATCCGTCAAATGTTGTAAGCAATATTAGACAAGCTAGAGACCTGAAACTTGATACACATACACAGGATCGATGACAATGCATGTTACAGAAAACATTTTTCAAATCGGTTCACTGGTTCGTGTTCGAGGGCATCAATTCATTTCAGTCGGAGGAACCGATTGTTATACGAACTGCTTAATTGTTCCGACCAAACAATTAGTTTTTCAAATTGTTGAGGCCGGCTTGAAGAGATATAATAATAAAATATTATAAAAGCGTGTTTTGAAAAAAACCCCCTTTTTTCATCTTATCTTGTTTTTTATAAACATCGAGTACAGAGATAATGCATACAACAAATTAGTAATCTTAGATTCTTTCATTTTGATAGCTTCCTTCTGAATCTGAAGCTATTTCTCTACATCCAAGAGCAGCAAATGGTAATACTGATACCCAGAGAACTCCAGATTCAAGTTCAAGATCAGCAAATGCTAACACTGAGAGTCAGAGTCAAGCTTCAGTCAAGTAGGATCAGTGAGCAGCATTGCGGAGTCGTTCAGAAATGTGGCATCATACTCTGAAGGTGGGAAGAAACTTAATGAAATAACAAGTGCTATAATACAGATAATCTGCAAGGACAACTTGCCCATATCATTTGTCGAAAACGAGGGATTCCTTCAGTCTTTGAAGATTACCGTTCCACAGTACAACGTGCCGTCGAGAACTGCTATCAACAGAAGGATTGATCATCTATATGAAGCCTCTGTATCCACGCTTAAAAGCATATTTCAACAATGTCAGCATATAAATTTGACAACAGACATTTGGACGGACGTTTTCTAAACGAGAGGCATCTTGGGCATTACAGCACATTATTGTGTAAACCATGAAATGCTTCTCGATGTGTGAACTGGATGAGCATCACACGTCTGATTACTTATCCGTTAAGTTACGGGAAGCACTTCAAAATTACAACACAGATATAGGAAAAGTAACAGCAGTAATCTCTGAAAATGGGCAGAACATTGTGAAAAATATTAAAGAAACTTTTGGAGTTATAAAAGTAAGGCAATTGAAGAAACTATCATCCTAAAGGGAATTTTGGACAAAGTTCGTACGAGTTCTACATTCTTTAAACATAGCATCGCATTAACAGACGAGCTCAGAAAAATGCAGTTGGCGCAGGGATCAGTGTTGCCAGATATTTCTACCTCGAAAATCCCAAAACCCGTCCACAAAGCAGCCCAAAAACCGCGGGACTAAGCACAAAGAAGCCCAAAAAACCGCGGGACTTTGATAGCCGGCTGATTTTAAATTACTGCACATAGTATTCGAATTCATAATAAAATAAATACAATCAACAAAAAAATTTTATTTTAGAAAATGAGATTAATTTCTTTTAATAAAATAATGACACTTTTGATACAGTAATGAAAGTAATTCATACAATAAAAATTTCAGCTGCGGCATCAAGTTCTTGTTGCTCTGTTGCCGAATACATTACATGAGAATTAAAATTTGCCATCATTCCTGTAGTTGGTTCAAAGTCATTGCAACATTTGTTGTCTATTTGCAAAGATGTTTGGATCTGCAGAATAGCATCTAAAGTCCTTAAACATGTTCGATTCTTAAGTTTTGTTTTTACGATGTTCATTTTAGAAAAAATACGCTCTACTACGGCATTACTAATCGGAAGAGTTAATAGTCTAAGTGCAAATTTGCTAATATTTGAAAATGCTAATTTACCATCAGTTCGTTTGACTTCATATGCAGCAGACCAAAACTTAATACTATTCCTTTCAACAGTTTCTCCAAAAACATCAGACCAGTTATTGATCTTGACAAGTCGCCATTCATTCTCCATGGTGTGTTTATCTAAATCGTTAATGGGAACCAAATTAAGGGGCAAGTCTTCATATTTCACGTTGTTGCACTGATTTAGGAAATAAGGAGGCGCTAGGTATTTTAATGTTTCTAACAACCAAAATTTTTCAGGGAGGCGCTTCTGAACCTGCACTGCCGCCTGTTTCAAAAATTTGAAACACCGTTCTCTAACAGTTACTAGTTTCTCGTGAGTTATTGCCCCATTCCTTTTATACTGTTGAGCTACTCTCTCAGAATTATTTCCAAGGTCGTCATTATTTAGATCTTTATATGCTTACAAAAGAAAAATTGACCAAAATACCATTCAGTTCAATTTGCTTCGGTTGTACAAATCGTTGGAACACTGAACGAACAAAGTTCTTCAAGTCTGATAACATAATGAATAAATCTCCATTTGTCTTTTGAAATAGCAGATTAATTATTTGAAATTCTTTCAATATAGGCACTAAAAATGCTAAATACAAGTGGTTGGTTGCATCTGAATACATTTCAGAAAGTGATCGTGTCGTGTAACATTTCGTACCATTAACTACAGTCGATAAATGCAATTTTAATGAATCAAACTGCTCATAGATTTTTTTCTACTGCAGCCGCTCTAGACAACCATCGTGTATCACTTAATTGAACAAACTGCTTAGGTGTTTCACCATCATTAAGGGACTTATAAAGCAAATGGTATTCAAATTGACGTTTAATACTTAAATGAAACCAATTGTAAGTCTCTCGTATTAAAAATTCCATTGCTGCAGGGAGTTCCTCTGAAGCTTTTTCACGGCATAAATGAATGGAATAGCAGATGCACTTGACCAAAATAATATCGGGATTACTTTGCTTTAACATAGTATAAAGAGAATTATTCTGACCACACATATTGCTTGCCTCATCGACCCCTAATCCAATGATGTTATTTAAATTCAACTTTGCCTTTGCCATAAATTCTGATAGGCAAGCATACAAATCTCGATGGGTGGTTTTAACTACAGTTATTAAACCTAAAAAAGTTGTTATTACATTTTTTCGAACGTGTCTGTAATAACGTATACAACAGCACATGTATTTGGTGGTTGCAACATTAGTTGATTCATCAATAATCAAGGAATAGTATTCATTACCAATATCTTGAATCAATGACTTAAACATTTCTGGCGCAATGACATGTACAATCAGTGAGGTACATTTGGTTCTGTGAAGCCTAAGTGCTGATGTTTGTGATGAATGCTTACTGTCCTTAATTTTGAAATTGCTTGCTATTATTTCAGCAATGTGGTCGATGTTTCTGATTGCTGAATGGCATGCCACATTGACAGCAAGAATACATTCAGCTCGTTTCATACTGGTATTTTCATCAATTACAACAACACCTGTAACACAATAAATAGAATGATTTTTTTAAAAAATACTAGAGTTATTATTAGTTAGACATAACCAGGTTTGGGTCTAATATTACTTCAAATGGAGAAGGAGAGAGACGAGTTTTGATATCTTACTTGAGTTTAAGGTATTTCGGTTGGAATCGGGTGGTGATAATTTTGCTATATTATTACGGTGTTTTCCAGTCTTACAAACAATACAATAAGCTTCACGATCACTGCTGTCAGGGCCTAGCATTAGTTGGGCATTTCAGATTAACACAATTAAAAAAATTCGTTACAAATTATATAAATATACAAATATATGGTAGTAACTTGTACCTGTATTTTTTGCCAGCCTTTGAACGTTGATTCCTTCTCCCAAGACGCTCTATATTGTTTAGAATATTTCGCCCATTTCCCCATGTTTATAGTTTACGCTAGTCTGATTTCAGTCCGGTGAATTCAATAAAATTTCAATAAAAAAAAATAATTACGTGCAAGATTTTAAGCTATCGAAATGAAAAACAAATTTAATTGAGAGAGAAGATAAAACTAAAAACTGTGAAATCTACTTACAATTTTGAAGTCTTCAAAATATTTACGCCTGGTATGTGCTGCTGGCTGGAGTCCTTATGATAAGCACCCTCGACAATCGACAATCGAACAGTGCAGGTAAAACGAAACGAGTGGTCCGAAAGCAACGCTTTCACTGCCATACTCGTCCAGAAAGTAACCACGGGAAGTACACTGAACTAGGCGAGAAGACAGATGAACCTAGTTAAGTCATCCAGAAGATAAGATGGAGTCCTTTCCTATCAGGACGATAGTGTTGATTGTTGATTGACGAGGGACAAGGGACACGAGGAGCTAGGGGATCCAATATTCGGGAAATATCGCCTTTTGGATGTCGTCGAAATTGATGTCCAGGAGGTGACGCGGCCTGCGATGTCTAAGAAGGCTTCTGAAGGTAAGCGGGTGCTCAAGAATATCTGCAACCAGAGGATTGGGATGGTCCTTCATCTTCGGAAGCAGCTTTTTCATCAATTCCTGGACGTGATTCCCAATGGGAGGTATCCTAAAATCGTCGGCAATAGAAGTATTTGTTGCAACTCTCCTGTCAAGTTGAGCAATGGTCCTCAAGGTAACGTTTTGGAAAGTTTGGAGATCCTTCCATCTGGACTTACATATTGTAGCCCATGCGGGCATACCATAAAGCAAGATGGTTCGGATTACCGTCCTATACAGCAACAGTTTGCAGTCCAATCCAAGCGCGCTGTTCCGCCCCAGAAGAGCTACCAGACTGAACTTTGCCTTCTTTGCCTTGTTGATGGCGTAGGAGACATGGTCGCCCCAATTTAGCTTGGCATCTATCACCACTCCGAGGTATTTGTAATGTTTTACCCATGCGAGCTCTCTACCAGAAAGGAAGAGAGGACTCGGGGGTTTCCGAAGTTTCTTTGTAATGAACATTGCCTTGCATTTGTCAACATTTAGATTTAGTCTCCACTTAGCAAACCATTTCTCGCACTTATGTAAGGCATTCTGCAATCGAGATATGACATGAGCGGGAACGCGAGCAGTGGTCATGATGGACGCGTCGTCAGCGAACAGATACAGCTTGCATTTTGTAAATGTTGGGAAGTCATGGATGAAAAGCACCCTCTTATTTATTTGCTTATATATACTTAAAGCACCAATGGAAAGCAAGCGCCAAACCTCGAAACAGGATTGGCTACTGTATCCAGTACAAGAGCAATCATATGACGTAATCACGCCTGATCTATCCCTGGTTTAATTTAATCCCTTACTAAATTTATTTTTCAGCAATAAGACTCAAAAAACCAAGATAAAAAAAAACAAGTTCAAAAGAGCCAAAAAAAGCCACGACCCGCCAAAAAAATCCCAAACCGCGAAGTCAAAATTTTACAAGCCAATTGTTTTTAAAAAGAAGCCCAATCTGGCAACACTGGCAGGGATTACAGTACATTGGTTTGAATTTCCCTACGTTCAGATTCAGTCGCCAGCAATTAAACCATTTTTCAAAACTCTTCAGGGCATTTTGTAGTCGAGTAATAACAAGGGATGGCTGGCACGCCCAAGTCATAATAGCAGTGTCGTCTGCGTAGAAGTACAGTTTGCACTTTTTGGGTTTCGGGAAGTCATGCACAAAATATTTAAAGAGGATAGGTCCGAGAACAGAGGCTTGTGGACGCCGGCCTTTACTGTGCGGGGAGAGGAAAGATTCTCACCAAGCTTAGCCTGGTACGTCCTATTGGTAAGAAAAGACTGGATCATCGCATTCAGATCAGGAGGGAAGTCATCTCTGATCATTTTGTAGATTAGGCCTTTATGCTGTACTTGATTGAAAGCCTTAATGACATCTAGAAAGACTATTCCACAGTATCCGGAAAGGTTAAGGAGGGTGCTCAAGTCTTCAACGAGCCTCCATAACTGCAGCTGGCAGGAGTAGTTGGCCCGAAAGCCAAACTGGTCCTGCCGGATTAGCCCTCTAGCGTTACAGTGGTCCTGGAACCTGTAGAGTGTTTTCCAGAACTTTAGAGATGGATGGAAGCAGGCTAATAGGCCTGTAGCTTACAGGTATAGCTGGATTTTGTCCCTGTTTGGGGATACTAAGGACAGTGGATTGCTTCCAGGACTTCGGGAAGTAAGAGAACATCCAGAAGTCATTAATTAGAGACGTGATGTCATCAATAACGTTCTTCAGGGGATTCTTTAGTGCAATGTTTCTTACCTTGTCGTTTCCTGGAGCCTTCTTTATCAGTCTCCATATGAGAGAGTTGATTTCACCAGTCTGAATCCGGATCTGCGACGGACGATGGGGGACTTCAAAGAAGCTGGTGATGCTGCCTTCCACACGCTGGGTCACAAATTGACTTTCAGGATTGTTGATGTCGGGAGTTACAAACTGCGTCTCCAGTGAGTTTGCAATGCCTTGAGCTTTGTCATGGTCACTTTGGACATAATCGCCATCTGGGGTGAGAAGCGGGAGAATCATGGCGTTCTTCTGCTTCATCTGCAAGGCTCTAACCATGCTCCAGATAGTTATCACGGGTCGACAAGTTTTTAAGCCAATCACACCATCTGTCATCTCGAAGATATTTGACTTCTTCATGGACTCTATGCACAAGCCTGTTGTGCTTTGTTTTGAGCCATCTTTCTCGATAACGCTACCATAGCCTGCGGACCTGATTTCTTTCAGCGATTAGTCGTTTGATACCTGGGGTGAGCTCGAGGTGATTAGGTGGTTTGCTTTCTGATGGATAGGCGGTAGCTATAACAGCACTGGTGATACGCTTTGTGATGTTATCAAGACTTTGATCAATGTCATCGAAGCTGTGAGCAGCGTCGAGATAGGAGTCTTGGCCCTTGAGTATGTCTTTAAATAGCTTCCAGTTTTGCTGATGTTTAATTTCTACCCTGTACTTGATGCTGATCAAGGCCACAGGCTTGTGGTCGGAGGGAAGGTCATCGATTGTTGAACGGTTTGTAGAAGCCTGTCATAAGAGAAATGTCCAAAACATCACTGGAAGGGGAGTGGTCACAAAAGTAAGTGTCCTCCACTGGTCCTGCGGCAATGACATCATCCTGCGTTTGCAAATACTTGTAGAGAATTGCGTCATTGCTATTGACTGCTTTAGAGTTCGAACTTGGATGCTTGGCAATGATTACTGGGATATCATCAGAGAGAAGCTCGTCGTGATCACTGAAACCAAGGTTGTGCTTGGGTGAGTTATAGAGTGCGACCAGTTTCACTTCGCCAAGGCAGATATCATTAATAATAACTGAGGCTGCCTCCATACCTGTGTAGAAGTTCAAGATTACCTCTTGGTGCTGTATGCCGTTACGAATGATGATTGCAGCTCCGCCAGAAGGGTTTCTTGTCACGTTTGCAGCTATCCTGTCTCCCTGGTAGACACTATATCCAGGTAGATTGAAGTCCTAGCCCGGCCTGAGATGGGTTTCACAGAGAAAGGCCACATCGATTTCTTGTTTTAATAAAAAATTGTGAAATTCCACACGCTTACGAGGTATTCCTTCCGCGTTCCATGTAATGCACCTAGACTCACCTTTGATACTCACTTGATGATGCTGGTAGTTCATCTTGCTATTTGTTTGTCGTAAAGAGTCCAGCGATCTGTGGGAATCGTGAACTGGTGACAGATGCTTCCAAGTTACTTATACATTTCTTGTAAGTCGTTGACCTTGATGCCGTCCTGAAGGGTTTTGAAACTACTGCAGCAAAGGTTCTTCCCTGGGTCACTTTAGCACTTGGGAGTCTTCTTACTTGAGGATATTTTGGACACTTTGAATAACTGGAAGTGTGTTGACCACCACATCTAACACATTTTGGGGGGTCTTGCCCCTTAATTTTGGGGCAATCTCTTGATTGATGCCCTTCTGCACATTTGTTGCAACGGGGGTCTCGGTGCACCCCATGGAGGTGTGCCCGAAACGAAGACAGTTGTAGCACTGGAGCGGCTTCTTGTTTCCCCGAAATGATTCAAGAAGCACTGCTAGTGGCCCAATACGGGAGACGTTTCTCAATGACTGATTGTGATCAGTGTTAGACAACAGAACTAGAACCATAGGCATGTCTATGCTGCCTTTGGATTTCCTTAACCTAATTACGTTTTCCGGAAAGTAATTGATTCTTCTTAAATCTTCAATAAATTCATCCAGGTCGTACGTCACATCTACATTGCGGATTACCAGTTTCAGCACTTTTTCCGACTTCAGCTGTTGATGCTGGATTTTTAAGATGCCGTCAGTTTTGATACCGGTGACTAGCTTCTTGAGGGTATCTTCGTCAAGGCATTTTACTTTCACCGTTTCAGCTCTGCCAGTATGCATTATGATCTTTTCAATTGGCACGTGTTTCTCAACCTCTTGCAGAATTTCCTTGACCAGCTTTTTATGCATACGGATTATAATTGAAGGAACATAAGAATTCTTACTTACCTGTTGGTTGTCTTTTTTAGTCGAGTCTCTTTGTCCTCGTCTAGGGCGTTTATCTCTGGAGGCAGCCACAAAATCACTGTTGATGCTCATAACGGTTTTCAGATTGTCCAACCTGGATTTCTTATTTTCTTTTCGTCGGTCCAGGGGGTGCCTTCAGAGGAGGCATTGTCCACGGTTTTTCTTTTACGATTGGAAACGTCCTTGATCCAGGATGGAGCAGGAAGTGAACCGAGGTCCATGCTAACACTCTCCTCCATTCCTGGGGGCAGCTCGTTATTGTAAGTGGCCACCCTTGTATCAGTTACTAGAGCTTTTCTGACTATTAGTTCAATTTCCTTAAGGAGTACGGAGTTTTCTTCTTGTAATTTTCTTACAATATCCGTCATAAGTTGTTGACAGATATAGTCTTTCTGGGCTTCCTGCTTTTCAGTGAGGATGGCATCGAATGCAGCGAAACGCTTGTCCCTGGTAATGACATCTTTGTACACGAATTCGTGGGAGAACTCGTCCAATGGCATATTGAAACCGCTGTGTGGAAGCACCAAAGGGTGCTAAAAGTGGAGAAAGTAGAAACCTTAAAGCTAGTTGTTGTGCCGCAGGAGAGGGGTCGTCCTTAAGGACGCACCTAGTTAAAAGATAAAGTCGGGTTTGCGAGAAAGTAATTCTGCGCCAGGGATCCAGCATTGTTTGTCTGGAGGAACGTTAGAAACTGGGTTTACGGGGAGGCTAATCCCAACGCCAAATATACGGAAAATGCTCTCTCTACTTTTTGTAAACACCCGAGATCAAAGCCGGCTAGATAAACCAGATTGGCTACTGTATCCGTTACAATAAGAATATAGGAGCAGAAACAATCAAAGCCAACTTAAACTAACAAAAAGGCAAATCAAAGTATTTTTAGTTGGCTATGAGAAACAATGACATGACGTCATCACTGCTCTGGTCTTCTGTTGGTTTTTATACCATTCACCATTTTGTAAATAATTTCACTGTGATTAAAAACACGGACTTAGGTAGGTATAAATAAATAACAGCAATGTAATTGTATTATTATTATTTATTGGAATGATTAATAAAATAAAAAGTATAGAATAATATCATGAATGAATAAATCCCACGAAGAGACGGATGCATCCTCTAACTTGAGGAGTTACATCAAATAGACTTACAAACTGCATGCAGATTACAATGTGCTTTATTTGAGAAATTAAAACGGAATACTGTTCACCTGAATCGAATTACGGTGACTTGTCTAGGAACTTTATGGTATCCGGAAAATTGAGTTTAATTACATAAGTATTGCTTCTCAATGAATTTTGGAAGTCCTGATAATGGCTTCACAAGTTTTAGGAAATGTACTGCAACATCGATACTCACTCTTCCCGGAAAGCAGCGACGCAATGCGTTTATTGACAGAGGCAGCTGAGACAGCTCCTACAATAAACAAAACAAACCATTAGCATGCAAAACATTCAAGTGAACGTTATGAAACTATGAAAACAGATAGCTAGGAAAGAGAGCCAGCTTACCTCTGGGATTAGTAGTAGGTGACTAAGTCTTCTTGGCAATACGCCTCCAATCCTCACAGCATAATCAGTGTCCACGTCGTGTTTTGGACCGCGGGAGACTCATTGTCTGGACGGCAGAATGGCAGTCCTGTTGAATTGGGCAGACCTCGGATTAACACCAGGAAGTAGGTCGCTTCGTAAGACTGCCACACTGCTTGGAGTCACTGCGCTCGGCGAAAGTACTCTGACTTTGCTGTAACAAAGTCTGATGCGTCGTTCTCTGACGAACGTTGAGGTGTTTGGGTTAGCGATTCTGCTGGGCTCCATACTTCGTCTACATGATGTTGTTGGGTGAGACCTCTCTCTCCCACTGGCTGGGCAAGGGCCTTCTCCTCTAGTACTGGATGAGAAAAGCAAATAGAACCGAGCATGCAGTGATCGATTCAGAGTTCCTGAGATCAAGAAATGACAGAGAGCTGGCGGCACACTCAGTGGACAATATTCCGGTACTCAGAAATATTATCGTCTCTGAGTATTCGTAGCATTCAACACCTTGCTGACCAGCTGGATTCTCCGTTATATTGGGCGGTCTCTCTCTTGACCTGTCGTCCGTCGCTGGCTCCTGCTTTCTGTCTTTAGAAACTTCTTTTCTCCCAGGTCTTGAATTTCAAGCCTTTGCGCACCCACTTATGACTTCCGTTATTTGGCCTTTTGCCTCGCCATCTATTGCCACAATGCTGCGCATTTGTCTATTAACATTAAGATTAATATTACTATTAAAGTTGTTGACAATAGATGGCGACTCTTTATTAGAGTTTTTCCAATGCGCTTCACGCTGTGGGAATCTCTGATTGCCTGCGCTATTTTTCACAAATCCTTGTGACAGACGCTCACACTCCATACTATAAATATATCCCAGGGGAACATTGTGAGCATGTACGTGTGCACCGGGTCTGCTATGATTGACAGATAGCCACAGGCATTCATATTGCCCTCTAGACGAATCAGTGGATCTAACTGCTCCCAACAGAAGATCCCCACACAAGCACACTACGATTCAGTGGGTGACTCAGCTTCCCAATCGATGAATTGCCTCTTTCTACAATTCTCTTGATTGGTTGTTCTCCGTTCTGGTTCACTATATAAGACTCAATATACCTTCCAAAGCTCATTTATTCTGGTTTCCGGCCCACAACAGCATGTTTCGAGCCCACAACAGCCTCCTGCAGTCTCTTTTCGTGGCATTCACGATGCATTTCCATTGCCCATCAATCTTATGGAGCAAAAACCTTGACTCATCGGAGAAGGCGACCTTAGCTCACTCGTCTGTGGTCCAATTGCGATGACCCCTAGTCAAAATGGGTGCAGCAACCATGTGTCGACTGTTCAAGCCCATCCATAGAAGGGTGCATTCAATAGTAATGTCGGGATACACGTCTGTTGGCACTGCTGTTGAATCTGGTGGTCAGTTCATGGACTGTGGCTCTAATGTAGCCTTTTACGAGTCGTCGTAGGTGCCACTCACCCCGTTGGTCAATGGCTCATGGCCCTTTACAGTGATGGCGATGGGACGCGATTTCTGTCCTTGCTGTCCACTCTTTGTACACCTTCACTACAGCGGACCACGTTTCGGAGATGGTGCCACCCTTGCTGCGATAGCCTATTATCATCCCTTTTTGGATGTCCCTTAAATCCGGACATTTACCCATCTTGAGGCTCGTGGACCTGCTGTTTGATGCACCAGCTTGAAAGCTTTCTCAGACTGTTATGCAAATTTTGCAATGTGAAATTGTTGTTGGGGCGAACCATGCATATGCCTTGAAGGGGTGCTGGTCATAATTCATTGATATGACAGTGTATTTCTATGCTTGAAGAGAACCATGATACATACCCCCACATTTTAAATATAAGTAAAAAAAATTCTGATGTCAAATTTAAAAATAAGTTAAATTAATTATAATAGATTTCGTAAATTTATAAAATAAAACAACAATATTTATTAAAAAGAATATTCATTGTTAATTTTTTTTTTTTTTTTGAAATTCTGTTCCAGATAGAGGAATTTATTCTTTTTTTTTTTCACATTTTGTTTCTTTGAAATAAGAATACATAAATATTTTTTACAGCAATAAAATATTAAAGATTTCAAATAAGCAATTTAAAAAAAATAACTTTAAAAGAAGAATTTCAATTAAATAAGATTCAACTCACACGGAGTTAAGTTCTGTGAAGGGGGCAGGTGTAGCTCGGTTGTCTCGCCTTTCTTAACGTATTGGTGGAGTTAAGCAACCATGAGCGCGGTTAATTACAGGTTGGGAGACCGCTTGGAAACGTCTATCGCCCCCCGTGCTTCGGAGGGCACGTTAAGCCGTCGGTCCCGGCTGCTACTGCTTCCTGTGGCAGTCGTTAATGGGGATAGTACAATAGACTCATAGAGTCGCAGTGCTCTGGTTTCTTGTATAACCACTTCGGTTTCTTGTATAACCACTTCGGTTTCTCGTATAACTACTTCGGTTTTCTCGTATAACCACTTCGGTTTCATGTTAAACCACCCCTTACAGTTCATTAAGCATTAAGTTCTGTGAATGCGAGTGAAGATATCCGATTATTCGGATTCCACGAATAAAAAGTACTTAAAGTGATTTTTATTTGGAATCTTTAATATTTTTATTGATGTAAACAATATTTGTTTTCAAAGAAACAAAATTTGTTTTTAAATTTTAAAAATGGAATTATTGGAAAAAAAGAAGAATAAATTCCTCTACCTGGAACAGAATTTCAAAAAATTATTATTATTATTATCTTGTACAGTTCGACCAATCACAAATATTTAGCCCTTTAATTTGTTTCTTTGTATTGTTCAACCAATCACATAATTTGCCCCCCCCCCCCTTTTATGTTGTATTTTATGAACCAATCGTGTACCAGAGATTGTGTATATAAAGCATTGTAACCCCTCTCTTATGCAGACTTGAGAAAGGCAGGTAATAAAGCCGAAACTAGTCGTCGTTTTTTATAATGCAGTATTGTAAAGCCTCTATTTTTTTCGATTATTATATGCTGAAAAGCTCTGTTTGTGTGTCTGTCTGTCTGTCCGTCCGTCCGTCCGTCTGTATGTCCGACGATTTCTCGAGAATGCTTTAACTTTTTCAAGTTCTTTTTTCGCTGTTCGATAGAGACCCTTCCTGAGCTCACCTGATTAGTTTGTCGTCGAAATCGGTCTAACAGTCACGTGACTATTGAGACTCAAACCCCCCCATTAAATTTTTTTATTGGCAATATAAGGCATGTAATCTGTCATTCGAACGGGAATGACGAGCACAAGACGAATATGACATTCTTTTCGATTTTCGAAATGCTACGTCCGAGAAAATGACCCCCAAAAAGTACTTCAATGACCCCTTATTACGAGTTTTAGCTAAAGCTATATATAAGAATACAAGCATGATCAGTACCTTTATGTGCCTGGCCAGCCATCATTTGCACGAAAACGTGAAAATGGAAGAACTTAACAGCGATATATCAACTTTTGATGAGCTCTCGTGGACCCCTTCAAGCACGTGCACTAATGTTAAGAATATGAACTTAGGGCATGTAATATATCAATCGAATCCTACTGACGAGTCATAAGTGAATACAGTGTTACTTTTTGTTTATCATTTAAGCATTGTTGATGGCAGCCTGGAGCACGTGCCCGTTATGAAGCTTTCTTGATGCACGTGCTCATTTCATTTTAAAATTCAGTGCTGTTAGTCCTATTGTTAAATGTGTTAATTAATGTTAGGGCGATGGTTAAAAATGGCTAAATAACGTTAGGCCTATAGTTAAAATGACTAAATAATGTTAGGCCTGTTGTTAAAAATGGCTGATTAATGTTACGCTTATAGTTAAAAATGGCTAATTAAAGTTAGGCCTATTGTAAAAAATGGCTAATTTATGTTAGGCCTAGAGTTAAAATGACTAAATAATGTTAGACCTATAGTTCTAAATGGCTAATTAATCTTAGGCCTATTGTTAAAAATGGCTAATTAATGTTAGGCCTATTGTTAAAAATGGCTAATTTATGTTAGGCCTACAGTTAAAATGACTAA
>JAHWFO010115767.1:1074751-1125557 GCA_023313115.1 Rhysida immarginata
GGCCTATTGTTAAAAATGGCTAATTAATGTTAGGCCTATTGTTAAAATGGCTAATTGAAGTCAGGCCTATATTTTAAAATGACGTGAATGCATATAGAATCAAAGGTATATCCACTGTTTATTTAAACCAAGTGCAAGTAAAAGTGAGATATTAAAATTACATCTGCGTCAGAGCTAAAGCTCCTTGGAATGGTTAAAAGATTTTTCCCAGCAATGTTTTGAAACAATGGTTTTTCGCTCCTGACGTTTATGATAACTTTGATCTAGCAGGGGAAAGAACATAGGCCCAGTAGTTTAAAACATTTAGACGTGCGAGGATTTCATTCTCATTTCGCGCGCGTTTGGAAAGATTTGTGTGAGCGCTGCAATCGAATACGTAAATTTACATGCAGTTTTCGCCATTGCTGTATATAAAAATATTACAGTAATATTAAACAACAAATTTTTATATTCTACTTTTCAGCATATTTGAAAATCGTTTTACGAGTTATATTCTTGTTTTATTATTGATTTTATGATTTATTTATTTACATGTATTAATTAATTAATTTATTTACTTATTTATCTTTTATTTTTTACCTATCAAAAAATAAAAAATTAATATTCTTTTTAATAAGTATTCTTGTTTTATTTTAAAAATTTACTAAATCTATTATCAGTCATTTAACTTGTTTTTAAATTTGACATCAGAAATTTTTTTTACTTACCGTATATTTAAAATGTGGAGGAGAGTACAAAAAAACTCTCCTGGTTCTCTTCAAACATATTTCCATGCTGGAAGAGGGTTCGATTGCCCTGGAGCAAGGGGAAATTAGAGTTTGTCGCGCTTGTCGCAGCTCAGTGGTGAGAAATCCTGCCGACATGCCCGAGGTACACAAGGGGTTACTTTGCTCTTCATTAGCCATTGTATTCCACCCCTATAATCCTTCTATTGTTAAGAAATCGCACGTCAAAAATCGCCCGTGTGTACCGGCCTTTACATTTGAGTCCCTTGGGCTTGGCCCTCTCTTGGGTTGGCTTCTGGGATTGGTTTCCGGAGTTGATCCGAGTTTGGCTTCCCCAAACAATAATAATAATAATACATTATTGTTATGTAATTGCTCTCTTATTACAATGTATAATAGCAATAAAAGAAATATGAGATTTACTGAAATGGCCCTAAAATTTTGTGAGAGAAGTGAGACAAAATTATTATAAAATATTTTTTTTATTTTTCACCTTTAAAGAAATAATAATATGAAATAAAAGAAAAAAGAATCATATTTGTCAGTGTTCATATTTATTTAAGTATTTCAATCACTTAATTATAAAGTCCTGCCATAATGATGTTGTAGCAGCTTAAAAATATTAATTGCTGTTCAGGAATAGGCCTCTGAGTCTCCTTGCCAGGATTATCCAAATTTCTTGTTAATGCCAATCAAGAGTAAGATGATGATTTAATCAATGGATTCTCAAAATGCTTTCCAGAAATCTAATGATTCAAAAAGTTTTTCTTCCCTATGCACAAACAATTTTAAAAGTTTTATTTTCCGTTGCTCTCGCTTAATTGTTATCTTATTTTGCCCCACCCTAACTCTTAGAAGTCGGATATTATTTTCATTTCGTGGAATACTTTGAGCGTGTCACATGAGAAGGGAGACGATTAGAATTTTCACACCCTTTATGTTCATTGGAAATAAGGTTTTTTTTTTGTATTTTATTACCTGAGACAAACTGTTTGATACAAATAAAAGAAACCATTAATTTTGTTACAATTATTCAAAATTAAGAACTCAATTTTTCAACAAAAAAGAATCAAGTTACTCCAGTTACAAATCCTACAATAAAATAATAAATTTTGCTTAACAGAGTATTTTCTTTCAGCGATATTAATTCATATCATAAATAAATAAAGAATCTAATAATAAAGCATCGAATTCAATAATTAATTAGTAATAGTATTCTATTTTGTTTTGGATTACTCTGAGGCTTTCTTTTTCTCTCTTCATTTTCTGACGTGTCTCTGTAAATATAAGAGTACGCCACTGTTCAGAGTAAATTTTTATTTCTTCCTTTTGTAATCATCAGACAACCAACAAACTTTCGATGTTTATGTATTTACTTTTAAAGGAGATAGCCTATATACATTATATTTTACGGAATTTAGACGGAAAACAGACATATTTAAATGGATATCGAAGGCTAACCTTTTGTAAGGAGGAAATAAATTCATTCAAAGAAAAAAATAATTTCCCTTTTCTAATGAGGGAATGTTTAAATAATTCTTTTTGAATTTTTAAATGAGGGAAGAGGTGGAGCAAGTACAGGGTGGTTATAAATTAACGTGAGGTATCCAGATCCCTCTAGCGAATAAAGTAATGGAGGAAACATAACCAAATTTGACGGGCATACATAGTGAACCTTGAGGTTTCGATTTCTAAAAAAATAAATATTAGTATCAGAAGTCGCCACCAATAAAATTTTGGCACTGTATGCCGAATAAAATGCATTAATTTGCATAAACGCATAAATAAAAGGAAAGGCTGGGAGAATTGTTATCATGCTGAGGCCAACTGCCTTTCGATGGCACTTACCTTACAGGACTGTGCTTTGTTAGTCAAGCTGTATCATCAGTGGAACGAGAATGCCAATGCTGCCCTTAAAGAAGTTACGAAAAAGACCGATGAGCATCACAAACTTACGAAACACGATTCAACGATTTGAAACTACAGAAACTCTAGCATAGCAGCCAGACCGAGGACGCAAAGCAGTTAGTCAGCTACAAGTTGAAGCAGTTGCAACTCCTCTTGTCGAACAGGAGATGGCGAATGTGCAGGGTACCAGCAGCGATTGGCCAGTATCCCAGCACAAACAGATCCCACACTCAACGATGCAGAAGTTCCTGCATCAGATGTTGAAGTTTTACCCGTAAAAAAACTCTTCTGTTCAAGAACTGCTCCCTGGCGATGCGGCTACCCGATTGGACTTTTCATTGAGATTCTTAGCACGCATACAAGTTTAAGGTACATGCCCGTGACAGATTTTATGGAGTGATGAAGCACACTTTCATTTGAACGGTAGTATTAACACACACAACAGCCGCATCTGGGCTGCGAATAATCCGCACGCTCGTGTGCAGGAGCCTATCCACTCGCCAAAAGACAGTGTGGTGTGGCTTTACAGCATTTTTATCATCGGTCCTTACTTTTATGAGGAAAATCGTGCAAGTGGACCAGTGAACTGTACCATTATTGGTGACAGGTATGCCCATATGCTACAGAACTTCGCGGTTCCACAACTGTAGCAACGAGGATGTCTTGATTGACCACATTCATGCAGTATGGTGCACCTCCCGACTTTGACATAAGGTATGGCCTGTGTTGCAGCAACATTTCTCTGACAGCAGAGTCATTAGTCATGCATTTCCTACGTTATGGCCATTGAGGTTAGGGCCAAATCCAGAAATTTTTTCGGGGTGGTGGGCTGTGGGGGGCTGGCCCAATCCAGCTTGTGGAGGGGGGTCCCCCATGTAACAGATTTAGTTGACATGGTGGCCAATTTCGGGGAGGGGCTGCAGCCCTGCGTAGAGCTGTTACAACTAACAGTTCACAGTTCCATTTTTGGCCATACTATGTAGTTTACAATAAAGAATATTTATAAGTGTATTTTAATGAATTTTAATACCAATATTACTGATGCTTATTATCGGCATTACCGAAATGCACTTTTTAGTAGAAAAACGGTATTTAATTATTATGTTCATATTTTAAATTACATATTTACTTTTCAGTTGGTTTTACAGGGTGTCTCAAAATTCCTGGTACAAACTTTGCGAGGTGATAGAGGGTGCAACCATAAGCATCTTTTCTCTGTAGTGTTTTTAGGGAAACTCAACCCCTGCAAAGATATGAGGGGCTAAAAGTAGGATGCACCGCCTGCAATGTGGCTGACCTGCGTACAGAACAGCTCTAAACATCCAATGACGGTAATTTGACCTCCTTAAACTTTGTCACCCCATTACCCCATTACCGACAAGTTACTGAACCACAATTACTCACACTGATAAATAAGGTTCGAATTGTTTTGCATTATGATGAACTCTCCCAACACATAGGTGTGATCTGTTGCTAATTGATTGTCGTCAATGAAGTGTCACTTGATAAAACATAATTAAATTCATCAACCACCCCTATTGCAAAGACAAGTTCACAATACGTAAGTGCATGCAGCTTGTTTCATGGCTGGTGGATTGGTCGGGGAGGCCCGGTACGGTGGCCACTATGTTCGCTCGACCTGTCTCCTCTCGATTTCTGGTTGTGGGGCCACATGAAAACATTGGTGTATGCAACAGAAGTCCAAGACATTGATGACCTTACTGCGCGCATTGCTGTTTCAGCTTTTGAAATCCAAGCCCACACAAATTTTTCAACACACACGCCCATCATTAGTACGCAGATGTCAATTGTGTGTACAGGGTGGTGGCGGAAAGTTTGAGTATTTGCTTTGAATAAAATACGTACTTCTAATCACACACTGTCAATGTTCGTATTTCGTTTTCTGTGTCACATCTAATTACAGTCATTGGATGTTTACAGTTGTTCTGTACGCAGGTCAGACACATTGCAGATGGTGCATCCTACTTTTAGCTCCTCATATCTTTGCAGGGGTTGAGTTTCCCTAAAAACACTATAGAGAAAAGATGCTTATGGTTGCACCCTCTATCACCTCGCAAAGTTTGTACCAAGAATTTTGAGACACCCTGTATATTACGATTGAAATAAAATATTTTTTCCGTATCAATTCTTCCATGATTAAATATTCTATTGAAACCATTATTAATTTTTCTCTTTTGATATTATGATTATCCACAGTTTCTCAATTTGGTTATATATTTTCTCTTAAAAGAAGGATTAACATTCAGAGGTTTAATTTAAAAAAATAGGAAAATAAAGAATAAAAAAGAAAAAAAAAAGGAAAGAAAGAATAAGGAAATAATCTCAATCAAAATCTTGAACTTTTTGACAGTAAATAAGATAGTGCTGAAGCTGAAGCTGAACTGGTGCTGAAGCTATATGGCTTCATCATTTTTCGCATCTTATTATATATAATACTATATATTAATATTCGTATATTAAAGTAATCCTAAATATGATTTAAAACGAGGACACAATAAGAAGATTCGTTTGCAAAAGATTAAAAAAACAGAGAACGTGTTTATTTCACTTAATCAAACGTTTTCACTTGTAAAACAAACAAATAAACCAAAAAGCTCTCTAAATTTAATAATTCATGCGGAACGGTGCAAGTATTTGATTTACACAGAAGCCTTATGTTTCTTTTAATTTGGGGTCGTCCATAAATTACGTAACGCAAAATAGAGTTAATTTTAATTCCCCCTCCCCCCTTCCCCTTGTCCCACCCGCGTAACGTACCTTCATCCCCCCTCCCCGATAATTACGTAACGCTGCTCTCGTCCCCCTCCCCCGAATTTTCAAAATCCGTAAAATGCTCAATTTGTTTTATTATAAATTTGTAGCAAAGTTACAGAACAAATTAAACATTGGACTAGTTGTTGAAGAAATATCGTATTTTATAAGTTACTCTCTCTTGTCCGATGCCTGGATAACATTTGTCTTCTGACCAAAACTCATAGATTTCTTTGGTGGCATATCGATAGATATGAATTAAAATGTATCCTTTGAACGAATTATAGAGCATAACACTGTGTGCTTATTGATTTGAAAGATCAATTTCATGTATGATTTGTTATCGGTTATGTCGTCAACTGTCGCCCAAGCGAAGGAGCTGCTTCCTCTGTCACCTTTCCACTCTTTCTCAATAGTGTGCTAACCATTACCTCCAGTTACTGATCATTTTTAAACATTTTCAAGAAAATGTAAGAAAAGCCCGACCAAGAGGAATTCTATGTATTGTTACAGATTCAATTTTGTTTTATCAGTCCCAGAGGTGAGTTGGAACCATCATTCTTAAGGAACATGCTTATATTGCACACTTTGCTTGATAACCCGGTGTCGCCCGGGACTTTATTTAATCTCTTGTTGTCCTACCTCAGATTAAAATGATATCCATCTTCAACCACCGGGGAGCATCACTGCATATTTTAGACCCATCTTTTAAAGTTTCCCTTGCCCTTGACGTAGAAAAGTTGTTATACCCTCCTGCTCTAGAAGAAGCTCCCGCGTTGTTCAGAAGTTTCCAACGTCCGGATAGCTTTATATCTTTTAGTTGAAACTCGTTCTTTCTCTATCTTTTCCAAACACACAAATTTTCGCCAGTTGTCTGGACGATTGGTAAGGAGCTCAAGGGAGACACGTGTAACAGCTTTGCCTTCTCGATAGACGCTGCCTTATCTATGTCCTGTCACTGCATCAAAATTTTATGCTCATTGTTAAATGTTTTTGGAAACGCACGTTCAATCATTGCATCTTCACCACCTCCGTTTCCAAAACATTCACATATGTACAAATAATAGTCAAAATGTATCGGGGACCCAGTTCTGTGCATTCTTAAAAACTGAACCTTATTTATAGAGCACAAACTTTTCCTTGCATTGTTGGTTATGAGATACCTCTTATTATAAGAAGCCCTGCTATCATTATGAATATTGATTATTATCAATAATTTTTTTTAAAATTTCATCAAGATCAGAAAAAAACTGTAAATTTGTATAAGAAACAGACAAGCAAACAAACACACCCACAAACATCCTTCTTTATATTGTGACGCTCCAGGGGGGATGGGGAGGTTCCGTGACTTGGGGGTATCCAAAGGCAACCTCCACACACGCCCGAGAGCAATCACGGGTTCGAGACCTGTTAATGAGGGACGACGACGGGTTTTGTGAGTTTAAAAGGCACAACAAAAAACAATGTCGCCATCATTTATTCATTAAAAACAAATATATACAACGACCTAATTTCCTAGGTCACTAAACATAAACGATAGTGGCCCCTACTGACACTCTAAACAATCTTTACTTAATTTATTTTACAAGCCTCTCCAATTTGGCAGGCACTCTCTCGTTCAACATTTTCTGCATGTGGCTTGACAAGGTCCGCCTGCATTTTTGCTGAGCTCTCAACAAAAACCCTCAGCTCTCTGGTGCTCGGCCTCTGGCTGCTGGTTGCATCAGCCACCCACCTATAACATTAAAATATCCCCCACAACGTAAGGAAAACCTTCAACCCACAACGTCGCGTGTACCCTTTGATTATGCGAATCGGAAGGGGGGCACAATAACCCTTCACCAGTCCCTAACACGGACTAATACAAACAATGTAATCCTAATGCCTCCATGTGTCTGTTAAGACCATTAACAGAAACGAGATACAGAGTAACGTGCCGCGAATAAGTGACCGCCAACAGCACACAAGCGGAGCCACCAGCGCTAAATAAATGCTTTACTCCTACACAGAGGAAACCAGAGCTGAGCAATGGCAGCTCAAATTCCATTATCAGATTATTTATGCATTAATTAAAAGGAAGTACAAAACACTTTAACAACAAGCACAATTCCATTCGGAATGCACTTCTGTTCGTACATGAACTGTACCCCAGCGCCTCGGGGCAGGAGAACGCTTCTGGTTCATCTTAGCATCTGAGTATCACAGCGTAAAACGAACAAAGACAACATTGTTAAAACTTGAAAATGCTTTCCATCATAAATTGAATTCAATCACCAACGCAAATTACTTAATAGCATAACCAGAGCCAGCCGATTGAGCGACCAATTGTTCGACAAAACACCATCGGGAAGATAGGCTTAACTAACACCTACAATTTTGGCTGCTCATCGAAAAGAAACACGACCATCCCGATCGAAATTTTTTTCATATATATATTTCTCATAGATTCTAAAAAACAACAAAACAAAACGCAACAATTGCCCAGTGAATCAGCATCCGAGGAATACTGAGAATTTCCTCTCTCTCGACAATGCTAACTCATTAGGAGAACTTATTGTTGGCGTTTTTAATATTTCACTTAAAATAACAGCTTAAATAATTAGTGCGAAATGGCAATACTTAAAAACAAATATTAAGAGACGCAGACAAATCAAAAACAATGGCGAATAAATTAATGGCAACAGAAAAATCAGATAAACCAAAAAACTGACATCACATGTCACAATATATACAGGGTGACCAAAAATAACTCGCCACTGAAAATTTCTAAGTCCCAGGACAATAGGTTTTGCAACAATAGGTATATTCAACAGTAGGTTTATTCAACTGTTATTTGTCACCCATTCCAACACCTCTCATTAGGTGTTGCCCATTCACAGCACACCTATGTTGATTAAACCTAATGTTGATTAAACCACGGTCTTTTAATCCCCTGGACTGTGCACACGCGCAAATTCCTTTGTTGTAGTCAACAATTGGATTGCTGTATTTATGAAAGGAGCGCTTTTAATCCCCTCTATTGCATGAATTTGGCTACATCTCAAACTTAATAATATAATTTAACGATCGTACAACGTAACAAAACTGTCAGCTACTATTTCGTGTTCAGCAACAAATACTTAACATCAGCTGACAGTTTTGTTATGTTGTACGATCGCTAAATTATATTGTTAAGTTTGAGATGTAGCAAAATTCATGCAATAGAGGGGACTAAAAGGGCTTCTTACATAAATACAGCAATCCAATTTGTTGACTACAACAACGGAATATACGTGTGTGCACAGACAACACCACCTAAAGAGAAAGCCTAAGCGCGGAAACGTCATACAATGTTAAAACGTCATAAGTAGTCATCTTTAATCGCATTTCTACCAATAATAAGCCCTAAATAATGACTAGGTATGATGATGTAACAATGTATGAAATTTTCGCGCTCAGGCTTTGAGTAGAGGTGGTGTTGGCACAGACCAGGGGATTAAAAGACCGTGATTAAACCTACTGTTGATTAAACCTATTGTTGATTAAACCTACTGTTGAATAAACCTATTGTTGAATAAACCTAGGGTGCATATACCAATGACGTATATTAAAGATGGACTCCGAATCCTATTGTTGTAACTTGAAGCAAATTGGGAAGCTCTATGCCCAGAACTGTCATGGCCGAAAGTGAGTGAAGATGATGCAAAACACATGGCTAAACAGAAGAGTAGCTGATTAATAATTCTTTCACACGCCGATCACGGAGTGATAAGTTTATCTTTTCGTTTACTTTGTATTTGCAGGATTTTATTATATTTTATAAACAATTTTTCGATCATGGTTTCAATTTCGTTTCGATTGTCTTTCAGTTACGTATTTTCATTTTAATTATGTATTTTTGATTTATTTTTGTGGAAAATGATTCCTGATCCTTTTTCTTGTTTGTTTGTACAGTTGTACGCAGTTTAACTTTGAGGAATGGTTTTGAATTAATTATTCCTCAGGCCCAAAATCTTCAAAAACAAAGCAGCCAGACAGCTAATTACTCCACGGCTCACTCCTGCCCAGAACTATCATGGCTCAATTTGCTTCACTTTTTGCCGCTGTTAACAATAGAATTCGGAGTCTATCTTTAATACACGTCATTAGCATATACCATGACCTCCATTATTACTTCAGACCCAACCTTAAAAGCTGATATCTATTGTTTAAACCGTATACAAAATTTAGTACTTGGTTTTCCCACACGAACGCTTAAGCGCACCGTTGAGACTTTACATTAGTGAATAAAACTAACACGAATTATTTTTTCTAGTTTTTAATTTAATTCTTGATTAATTAAAAAAAGTTTTCATAAAAGTTTGGCCAGCGTGGAGGCTTATTAGCCAACACCCCTTTAAATTAACAATACTTTGTGCGTGGTTTTCTCGCTAGGTGCGTCTTTGACGGCCGTCTTTTAATAATGAAGAGCATATACGCAATTTTATCCGCTAAGAATAGGTCTGGAATAATAGAGGAGGTCATGCATATATTTTACAAATAGAAGCTAGTGCCAACAGCATCCGAAAGTGACGAAAGTAACGCACTACTGGCACGGAAGAGAAGTATACGATTTCGAGCGTTCTAAGCTTCTAGCTGAAAAGTTTCTGCACCACTGGCACGAATTTTCTATGATGGCATCTTCTAAACACAAAACAACTTCGTACATAGGAGCTGCCATCTTTGAAATCGTCCGTGCATACCTACAACAACAGAAGAAATACTGGCGTTTTTTCTATTGTTATAGGTATCCCCATGCTAGCCGGAAGAAATACTGGCGTTTCTGGCACGCTAGCAGTATAAAAAATATACGCAACCAGGGTGCGCTAATTCGCGAAAAACAGCCCATATAAGCTTAGGTGTCGCCACGCGAAATTCAATATGGCGAACGGAGAAAGGTAACGTGTGACCCTATCGCGTTAAAGAAATCATATACGATGGAGAGAAATTGCTTTACTGTAAGTCTTTCGTCAATTTTTTCGTAAGTGGATGTTGCCAAGAGATGCATAGAAGAAGGGGAAGAAGTTCTGTAGGCCAAGCACATCATTTGTTGTGGATATATTTCAGAATCGGATTTGCAAATACACATCACTGCATTTTGTTTGCAAACTAGCGCGTTGAGAGATACGATGCCGCACAAGATACGATGCAGAATAGGTACGTATCATAACTTGTACAGTCGGGTGCATAAAGGTTTTAACCTAAGTCAAAATTGTTCGGCTTCCTTACAATACTTCAATATAATGAGATTACTTTTTCCAGGTATCTAATCGAGCAAGCTTACTATGGAACGATTCCATTAAGTTTTTGCTTAGCATCGGGGGTAGGCAAGTTTTATGTCACGTGCTCAACTATGTTGACAAAAAGATTATTTTGGCAGTTCTGATGAGAATCTTTCTTTTATTAATAATAAACTAATCCATTTGGTTAATAATGTAACATAAATGGTGCACAGTATCGATATAATTTTATGCATGATCAAGAGATAAGCTGATGCAGCGCTCCTTTTGATGTAATGCGGAAGTGATTTAAGGTGTAAGCAGTGAATAGGGAGTGCCGTTCTCCCTATTCCCTGGGTGTAAGTGGAAGCTATTTTCTTTTGACTGCTGGAAAGGCTACAAGTCTCATTTTTTGTGCGTGTATAAAATAATCAACGACAATTATGCCAAAACCATCCGAAAATTTTTTAAAATTTATTATTTAACTAAATGGATCCCGTCAAAATTTGACGGAGAACAACCCATCTTATTATTAATCTCCATCTGTTTAAAAAATAATAAAATAAAAAATTGTCAGAGCAACAAATAGAATAATCATTATGCGCAAAAAAATAGAATAATCAGAGCTTAAATATCTCATTATGCTCAAAGAATAAGAAATTAGTTAATACACAGGGTGTTTTTGAATTGAGTACAGATTTTTTGGGAGATGATAGAAGAGGTCCTTAGAAGTATTTTTTGTCATATGAACATGGGGTCCCCGCAGCTCCGTTTACTTACAATACTGCATTGAACAATCCAATGACACCGGGACGCAGTGTGCGTTGGTAGGCCTAGATTATTTTATTTTTAACAATTAACACAAGCAATCTACTGTATGACTTTTACAGTAATAGTTCGAAATAACCGCCATTTGCTTCATAGCACAATTCGCAACGCCTTATGATGGATTGATGTACGCGTGGAAACAGTTGATTAGCACGGTCGCTGATGTCACCTGCTGCCGCGACAACACGAGCCGCCAATTCTTCTTCGGTATCTACGGGTTCGGAGTACACCAATGATTTTATGCTTCCCCATAAAAAAAATCCATCGGTGTGAGATCTGGCGATCTCGGTGGCCAATCTCCTTGACGAAGTTTGTCCTAAGACTTTTCAACAAACAAGCACGTGCACCTTGAAATTTCTTTGCAAACAATTACTTTAAAAGTTATTACAATAAATTGCTTGTGTTAATTGTTAAAAATAAAATAATCTAGGCCTACCAACGCACACTGCGTCCCGGTGTCATTTGATTGTTCAATGCAGTATTGTAAGTAAACGGAGCTGCGGGGACCCCATGTTCATATGACAAAAAATACTTCTAAGGACCTCTTCTATCATCCCCCAAAAAATCTGTACTCAATTCAAAAACACCCTGTATAATATCAAAATAGCTTTAAACTAAATTTCTCTGAAAGTATTAAACTGAGACATAAAGTGTCAGCGGATAAAATGATCAGTTTTTAAAGCTCTTTGTAACGATATAACGTTTACCTTAACATTTTCAGAGTTTTTCAGTAGTCACAAGGAAACGTCATAAAATGATCAAGGCAGGATTTTCTTTCTGCAAATCTTCAGTTTATTTAATTCAAAACAATGACTGAATATTGTCTCATTACAACAATCCCTGGCTTCTAATGGATTGTCGTAACTTTCTTTGTTGGCTTCAGATGCGCATGCGCTGAAGTGCCAATTTTGCTCTTATAAAAAATGCTTTGCGTTTTAATATATAGGATTATATATTTTAATAGTAGAGAATATTAAATGATTTGAACAAAAGAGGATTTTTGTTAAAATAACGGTGGTATGAATTATGTATATTTTATTAAAAACTAAAATTTAGAATGAAGCATAACATGACAATTAACATGAAAAGTTTTTTAAACCCTCAAATAAACAGATCAAATTGCACATTTGGGTGAAAAAACTTTAATCTGTTTAAGGTGTTCTTTACATACACTTTTTAAAACTTAAACGAAATCAAAAACGCGATAATGAACAAAAAAAAAATGTCTATCCATATCGGATTCGAACTCTGCCAGAGCATTTAACGGTTCACTCCACTTTGGCCCCGTGAAGTTGGCCCCTTCCACTTTCGACCCTTCCACTTTGGCCCCGTCCACTATCTCCCCTTCCACACTCGTCCCCTGCAAAAATACTTTTAAGACCCACTTTCATAAAAAAAGACCCTGCAGAGAGGTTAACAAGTCAAATAGAAAACTAAGAATTCAGTTATTTAGAATACTTACCTAACCTAACCCACGAAATTCTCCTTTTAATTAAGAACGATTTAAATTAAAGCTTTCCTAAAATCTAAACTGTTTTAAAAGATTGACCCGGCATGAAGACGTCATTTACAATAAAAAACGAAGTAATTTTTTTTAATTTTTTTTTTTTTTTGATTTTTAAATGTGTTAACTATATTTCGTTCTTCTTATTAATTTTTAATTATGAATCCATAGGATCACAAACCAGATTGTTACAATACAATACATCAGTACACTAAAACAATTACATCGATGGTTCTATTATTTTTTTATCTTATTATTATTTCCCTGATTTTTCCCGGTATTTTAGTAGTAATTTAATATAGTTGTTATTTTTAGTATAATTCGCATCATAATTATTACACAAAACATAAGTACATTAACACATAATATAATATATAATTAAATTGTCTAATAATCTTATGTGGATAATGCAGATGATTAACTTAAGAATAAAATAAAACTCTTTTTCCACAACGAAACAGGAATTGAAAATTTTCAATTCCTGTTTCGTTGTGGAAAAAGAGTTTTATTTTATTCTTAAGTTAATCATAATATATAATATTTATTAAATCATTTATGTTTCATTCATTTAAAATTCCATGGTTTGCACAGTAGTCGTTAGCCCACGGTTTTCAAAAATTTTTGAACAAGTACCACCCCACAAGGACAGTAAACTGAAGTTTAATACCAAATAATCAATCAATCTAACTTTTTTTATCTACTTCACAATACATTGTTATAATATTTCTGATTTGTTTGTTATTAAATAAAAATTCATGAATGGCTTTTTCTATGTGTTTATTTTGCTACTGTTTTAACCATGGAAATAAATTACAATAAACAGATTTAATTTTAATATTTTTTAAAATAGATTAAATTTTTCACAATAATCGATTCCAGGAATCGATTAATCGTTACTATGCAAAAATAAATTGCATAAAAATTAATTGATTATTAAACGATTCAGTTTTTCAGGGAATCGCCTACCACTAAAAACCACTTAAAACAATTGGGTGATTATTCGTGAAAAACATTGCTTGAAGTACCATCACAGTTTGAAACCCTGGCTATGTTGTATTCAAGTTACTTGCGTATAGCTTTAGCCTCTCCTCAGGGCCTCGATAAAATATATTGGCGATAAAATTACCATATAATGGCGCCGGGGCGAAAGTGGAACGGACAAAAATTTAAGGGGCGAAAGTGGAGGGGGCGAAAGTGGAGGACAGCCATTTAACGATAGTTCTGTTAGCCGCTATCGCTTATTATTGTCAGGAGGGAGCAGGCGACGAGTACATCCCAAGCGTATACCTGCTACCCTATTTTCATTCAGAAGGGACTGGTCCATTCTCATCTGCCTTGACTCGCAGTACAAGTACCTGATTTTGCAACCGATCAACACCCAGAAAGCTTAGCCCCTACGGAGCAGGTAAACACCTTTTCGCACCCGACTGTACATGTAAAGCTGTACTGAGCGAAAAATGCAGTCATTGCATAGCCACTTTGCTTTAAATCAATCGCGAAGGAATCAATAACTTCAAAAACAACAAAATAAACAAAAAATAACAAGCATTCTCAAAATGACGGATGCATACGACCATGTTTTTGGTGACGTCTTTCCCCATGTTTAGCTTCACAATCCATATTGTCGGAAGTTTACTTCCAACATTTGGGAATTTAAGGAAGGTTACACTATGTTAGTATCTCACATTACACTGAGGGACACAACAAAACTTGCGATTGCGATATGTGTCACGAATTTCAGAGAGTTGCGCAGTGGAAATTAGGTATGTGCTGAAAGAAGTACACAGAGCATAACTTTTGGCTTAATTTTATTGATAATAAACATAAAAAAGATCTTTATACTAAAAAAAAAAGACCTTACAAAACAATAGTGGGCGACGATCTTGCTTACTCGCAAGAAACGCAAAGGGAATATTGCCCTGCCCAAACGACAGCTAAACGCTCCGTTTAACAATCAAAGAATAAACAAATAATGATATCTATCTCACCAATATCAGGGCTACCGATCGTGCGGGAATCTGCTTCGACCAAAACGTAAAAGGTTAAAGCCCATCTGCAGGATAAACCCCAGATTCACAAACAAATAAATATATGGGCACGTATTTGTAGAGGTGCATATGTGCATACTAACAGTCAATAAGGCGCTCGCCCCGTCAGAGGAAACTGAAAACGTGCCCGGGATAAGAAAGCGAAATGCGTCTTTCTTAATACAAAATTATTTTTCCCTTCAACGAGAGCGGCTGACAACAGCCGAATTCCAATGAAACACTAAGAAAGACCCTACAGGACTATAAAGGGCTTACGCCAAATAAAAAATGTTTCAGACAGTTGAGCGTTGAAACCTTGAGTCCACAGCGGAAGACACAGAGACGCGTGGCTGGGTAGAAACTCCGGACGCTTGAAATGGGGCCCGGGGTTCTCCTGTTACAAGCAATGAGTGAACTCTTGTCTCCGCTGCGCCGTAAGAAAACGGCGACGACTAAGCGTTTCTAGTTGTGGTTAAATAGCTAGGGAGAGAAGAAAGAGAACCAATTATAGCCTGCATTTCGCGCAAAACGCTTTCACAAAAAAACAAAACAAACGTTCGAGCGCGATGCTAGAAGGCATTGTCAGCGAGGAAATGAATATTTTCACGTTCGAAAGACGAACTTCAAAAACTCCCCATCCCCTCTCGCACTCAACAATGCTAAGCTTAAAAACAACGTGCTCGAGCGGTACTAATCTGAAAATCTATGGGAGAGCTTCTTTTAAACCAAACAGCGAGCTTTTTTCCTTAATGGACTAGGAAAAGGCACCCACCTTGTGAAGGGTACGAAGGCACCCAATCCTCGTTGCCAGAAGGCTTCCTGGGTCCAAGGTGTGATCCAGGCACTCAATCCTGCTGGCACGAGCTGCCTATCTAAGGTCCGTAGCTGATGCCACTCGTGGGCTTCCACTCCTGCTGCGACGACCAACGTTCGGGTAACGCTCACGGCCGCTGGTGCTGCGACGATAAGGTTAAATGTGGACTCTTCGCTGGCGGGACGAACCGCTGTTTCAATGCTCCTTATTCTTTCTCCTATCGTAGAGCTTAGGGCGAATTCTTCATTCAATGAAGACGTGGGCTGCTCCTCACCAACGTTGTCGGACGCTAAAAGCATGGGGCGAATGAACACAGTTAATTTAGTCACAAACACGTTATTGCTCGATACTTGATGCGGGCTCGAGTCTCCTCGATAGCGTTCGTCTCTCGACGAATTCGGCTCAAAAATCTTTTCATGTGCAGTCCGAAGAACTACGAAATTGCTTCGTTGGCGAATGAACGCACGCTGTCTTTTTCTCTTAGAACGGGAGCGATTCCCATGCGTCCATCTCGCTCGGTTTTTCAAGCTCTCTCCACGATTTTCATTTTCCCGCTCGAATCTATCATGCTTCCGCCCTCTTGCGCCACGCTTCCGCTTTTTAATCTTAGAGCGCTTTTGCTCTGCGCTCTGGAGAGAAATGGAACCTAATCTATGGACATTTTTGTCCATAGATGGCGCCACTCCAAAGCCAAACTTGCTCCCCGATTGACTTAAGCGATCGGGAGTTTTGGCCCAAGAATTTGTCACCAAACTTGGTGACAATATGACAATCAAAATACGAAGTTCCACACTAATACTAACGCGCTTCCCCACGCTGATACCTTGATGGAGTAATTTCATTAAGCGCCACTAGAGTACACATCAATCGCTGTTTTTCGCTAATAGCTGAAAAGTATATACCTCAAATAGTAACTAAAGCACTAGAAAGTATTATCTAGTGCTTTACCTCGAACGCGCTTCTAGCGCCACTAGCTGAAAAGTATATGCACCCCTATTGTTGAATAAACCTACAAACCTATTGTCCTGGGACTTAGAAATTTTCAGTGGTGAATTTTTTTTGGTCCACCCTGTATATAGACTAGCAGAAGTACCCGGCGTTACTCCGGATAATTACAGACTTTCCTGCTGCAGACTTTCCCGTTGTTCAGATGTTTTCGACACCCGGATAACTTTTTGTCTCTGACCAATACTCGTTTTTTTCTTCGCTGGCATTTCGTCGATATGAATTAACACGTATCCTTCAAACGATTATTAAACAGCACAATACAGTTTCCTTGTTGATTTGAAGAGTCGAGTTGATGTTTGCTTTGTTAACGGTGACGTCGTAAATTGTCGCCTGAGACCGACGGCGTCCTTATAGGCTGTGCCCAACCCACTGGAAGAGGAAGGGTGTTAGGGACAAAAAGATTAAATATAAGCAGAGTACGCAAAATAATTAATTTAACAGAAGACGGCCAAAAAATATGGAATCAAAACAAATTTATTCAAATGTTATTGAATCATAATTAATTACATTAGGCAACCAATCCCTGGGTTGATGCCACCATGAAGCTAAATTGCAAATTGCTTAAACAAAATAACTGCTAATCCCAATTAAATTAAATAAGATATAGTCTAACAGGTAATGATAAGAAATGTTACAAATACACTTTTGCAGTGTTTACAAAACTTGGATCTTGTTTAAAGAACTGGAAGTAGGAAATATTGCTCTTCCTCACAAACTTGCTAAACAAGGTTGAAGATCGGTAAAAAAACAAACACCTTAGACCACTAATTGTTGCATTAGAGAACTATTCTCATTATCTATATACTTATATATCGCAACGCCGCCCCCTCATCGTCAATAGAAGGTTATGGGTCCTCATACATTCTGAATAATAATTTGTCAACTTAATTAAGGTAAGTAACAAAACATACAACCATATTTAACAAATAGTTTAACTGCATTGTCTTACAGCTAACACACTCCACTAATTAAGCTTATCTCAGTTAAAGTGCGAGACAATAGTATACAAGAGAGCGTGTGAAAATAAGAACTGCTTTACCAATATAAACTCACTAATGCTGGGTGCCCACTTAGCGCGACGATCGCGCGATTCTATCGCTTTTGAGTCATATGCGCATGCGCAACAAACGCCAGGCGATCAATTCGCTTCTCGGTGCCCATTTGGCGCGACGGCCGCGTGACTGAATGCGCATGCGCTATCTACGCAATTCGTTGCTATTATCTCCCACAGCTCCTGCTTTTTCCTATCTTTTTTATAATCAGCATGATTCTTGTCATACAGAATTGGATATTTCTTGATATCTTCAATCAAATTTTCCGTAGCGATATCCGACCATCTCGAAATAGATGCTGCCATGATTGCATGTGCCACGTGATTCGAAACTGTTTTCTGATTGGGTGCGATAGAGTCGCGCGATCAAAAAGCTCTGGCATACAAAGCTTTTCAATCGCCTCACATGCGCCACAGAATCGCCCTCCTGACGTCACTCTGCGCATGCGTGCTTCACAAAGCGATAGAATCGCGCGATCGTCGCGCTAAGTGGGTACCCAGCATAATACAGTCACAAGGATGAAAACAATAATTATTAGCCTCCTCTCCCACTGAAATTAGGCAGCCACCCATTCAATCATCATGGAAGGCACTCCTCACAAGGCAAATCCGTGACAGCACAGCAGCAAAACATCCTACTGCTATCATGAAAGACTATCCTTCCTTAACTCACGACAAATACGCTGGCCATGCCTGCTGAAGCTCCATGCAATACTAGCTCGTTGAGCTCTTTAAACCATTTTTCTGTTTAAAGACTTGGTCGCTCCTTGCTTTACACGCAAACGATAGAGCTTGTTGCTTTGTATTAGCAGGATACCGAGCAATTCAGTATAACAGCTCCAGTTCCGTGATAAGTTCTATGGGCACCCGCCTAATTCTGTCAAATGGCCCTGAGCAAACGTCGAGAAGTGGCTCGCCTCCATATTAGAAACGATAAAAGTCTTACTTTTTTACAGTGGCAACATCCTCTCGTACACGCCATCGGTGAGCATTCTCCTCCCGGCTCTCTACGCATTTTCCTTCTTTCCAACACGTAGCCAAGACCGTTAGGCCTTCCGCATTTTCACATACGCGTCTAGAAGGTCTCTATCTCTCCTATCAAAAGCCTCTATGTATCCATAATGACGCCAGATCTCTTCTGTCCTGCGTTCGCTCTATCTCACGCGCACTCGAGCCCCGTGCTCCCCTGACATCACTAATATCAATTCCTCGACATCAGAGAATGCTCGCTCCATTCCTCCACCATAGAACACCCTTGTTTTCTATACTTCCATTTAGGAAATGGACCTGATAAAGGGGAAGCTGCCGTCGCGTCTGGTAGGTTCTATCCTGTACAAGGGTTCCAAACACACAAATCGTCTGAACATTTGTTAGAGAGCTCAAGGGAGACACACATTTCTCTTTGCCTCCCCGAGAAAGACTGCCCTATCCACAGTAAGTATATCATGCTATTATACTCGTTTCCTGCTCATTGTTAAAATTATTGGAAACGAATGCTCTATTAACAAGGTAACAGAACATTCTATCATTGAATCATCTTGAAAATATCGTTGCATCATCCCCACATCGATTTTCATGGCAACGATATTTCATTGGCGTTGACGTGGAAATATATGGCAATAACAATTTGGACGAAACAATTTTCTTCTTGGGTGGCAGTGGATGTACTGTCGGGTGCAAAAAAGGTTTTTACCTAGGTCGAAGTTGTTCGGCTTCCTGACAATACTTCAATCTAGCGAGATTGCTTTTTCCAGGTGTCCAGTCGAACACGCTTACTATGGGACGATTCCATTAAGTTTTATCTTAGCATCGGGGGTAGGCAAGTTTTACGTCACATGCTCAACTATGTTGACAAAAAGATTATTTTGGCTGTTCTGTTGAGAATTTTTGTTTTATTAATAATACATTGCTAACCAAATAGATTAGTTTAACATAAATGGTGCAAAGTATCTGTATAATTATATGCGTAATCAAGAGATAAGTTGATGCAGCGCTCGTTATGGTGTGATGCGTAAGTGGGTTAAGCCTTTTGCCTTAATCAACGACAATTATGCCAAAACCAACCGAAAAATTCTTTTAATTTATTATATAATTATATATTTTAATAGTAGAGAATAAAACAATTATATGATTTGAACAAAAGAGGATTTTTATAAAAGTAACGATGATATGAATTAGTGTATCTTCTACACATATAATAAAACTGTAGTCGACCCAGTGTCTGTACATAGAACAAATTTAAAAAAATCGCATGGAATAGTTTTTACTAACACGACCAGAAGGCAAAACAATCATTTTAAAAATTTTTGTCTGTCTGTCTGTAGGTTTGTTTGTTACCTCATCACGCAGAGGCTACTAAACGATAATTAACGTGGTTTCATAGCCGCAATGCGTTACGTGTAACTTAAAAATGGTGTATGTTTTATCGTGATACGCCTTCTAGAAGCCGAGTTCTGGGCTAAACTCTCTTGAGCTAGTGGTTGAATAAAAATTACATGTGGTCAAGGTATACTTTAGTTCAGGCAGACCCCATGTGGCGATGTACAAGCTGGTGGTGGTTCCATCTTCATATGGGGCGAGTTACATGACAGGGTTGGGTACTCTGATAACATAGGGCCTACCATTGACTGTGAATTGTTATATCCAGCTATTTGTGGACCATTTTCAGTCCTTGGAAGGTTATTTAGGACCTGAATCAACATATAGGATATTTTTTTCTGCGTGAAACAGTCTCATTCCCACGGGAGAAAACAAAACTGGTTCCAGCAAAAATATAATGTCAACAGATATCGTAACGAGTAAATCTCTGATTAACTTAAGAATAAAATAAAATTCATTTTCCACAACGAAATAGGAATTGAACAAACTAAAAAGAAAAAGACAGAAAATAAAATGAAAAAATACAACCTGAGTCTGTAAGCGCTTTTTGAAAGCTTTGCTTTCATCATTCAGCAGCCAAGGAGCCCCTCGAGAGAACTTGAGAGAACTGACTTGGAATCGACAATCGACAATCGAACAGTGAAGTGTACATTTGTTAGGATGGGACGAAAGCAGCGCTTTCACAAAGCTCATCTAACCAGAATAAACTCCAAATGAAATACACTGAGATAGTCAAGAAGCCTAACCAACCCAAGCGGTCTTCCATATTATACAAAAAAGAAAATAAGATTGACGATTGTCAGAAACAAAATACAAACGAAATAAAAAATACAAGGAGAAAGAAGACTATCACATCTTCCAGTAGTCCGGGAAAGAGACGTTGCTAATATCTTCAAAATTGACTTCAAGAACGTGCCTCGGCTTACGATACTTCGTATGCCAGTACATATTCAATGAGTTCTTCAGTATCCCATTCACAAGTTTATTGTCGTGAGTCTTCATCTTCTGTATCATAATCAAGAGGAGATCCTGTATAAACTTTCCGATATGGATCATGTGTAAATCCATGTGGATGGATTGGTTTTTTACCGTCCTTCTGTCCAGCTGAGCAATGGTACTCAGGGTAACATTCTGGAATGACTGTAGTTCACTCCATCAGGTTTTACAGATAGTCGCCCACGCAGGCATGCCATAGAGGAGTATGGTCCGGATAATCGATTTGTACAGAAGTAGCTTATTGTCAATGCTGAGAGCGCTGTTGCGACCCATGAGAGCTATGATACTGTACTTAGCCCTCTTCGCTTTGTTCAGAGCATAGGACATATGCTGGTTCCATGAAAGTCTTGAGTCAATGATAACTCCCAGATACTTGTAGTTGTCCACCCAGTCCCATTTCTTATTGGACAGAACAAGAAAATCTGGGGGACGCTTGAGCTTCCTATTGAGGTACAAAGCCTTGCACTTTCCGACGTTAAGGTTCAACTTCCAGCAGTTAAACCAATCTTCGAACTGCTTCAAGGCGCACTGCAGCCGAGTGATAACGTGAGCCGGCTGGTGTGCCCATGTCATAATGGCAGTATCATCCGCATAAAAATACAGATTACAATTATCGGGTTTCGGGAAATCATGTACAAAGTAATTAAATAGCACAGGCCCGAGGACAGAACCCTGAGGGACACTGGCCTTTACAAGACGGGGCGTGGAAAGATTTTCTCCAACTTTGGCTTGATAGGATCTGCCGTCAAGAAAGGATTTCACCAACAAAATCAATCGCCAGGGAACCCGTCTCTGATCATTTTGTAGACAAGGCCCTCATGCCACACCTGGTCGAAAGCTTTACTGACATCGAGAAATACCACCCCACAGTACCTGGAGAGGTTCAAGGGGGTGCTCAGGTCTTCAACGAGCCTCCATATCTGCATCGGACAAGAGTGGCCAGCACAAAAGCCAAACTGCTCTTCCCGAAAAAGGTCATTTGCTAGACAGTGATCTTGGAATCTGACGAGAATCGTTTTCTCCAACACTTTGGACATCGTGGGTAGCAGGCTAATAGGTCGGTAACTCGCCGGAATTGCAGGATTTTGCCTCTGCTTGGAGATACTTAACACAATAGATTGCTTCCAAGCCACAGGGAAGTAAGAAAATTTCCAGCAGACGTTAATAATATTAGTGAGATAGTCAATAACGTTCTTCGGGAGATTTATAAGGGCGTTATTACTCACCTTGTCTCTTCCTGGAGCCTTCTTCTTTTTCAGGTTATTTATGATGGTGGCGACCTCTCCAGCCTCGATGCTGTTCTTCGTTAAATGATGTGAGACTTCATCAAAGTTGACAATACCTTCTTCCACACGCTGAGACATCATTTGGCTCTCGGCCTTATCGTTGGTAGGAGTAACAAACTGCATTTCCAGTGAATCTGCAATGACTTGGGCCTTCTCCTGATCAGTTTGCACATAGTCACCTTGTGGTGTACGGAGTGGAGGAAGCGTAACATTCTTCTTCTTCTGTAAAACTCTGACCATACTCCAAATGGAATTGTCGCGAGCCGACAAGCTTTTGAATTTTTCATTCTATCTAGCGTCGCGAAGCTCTTTTATCTCCTCTTGAACTCTTCGCATTAACCTGTTGTACTTGGTTTTGAGCCAAGGTTCACGATAGCGTTGCCATAGTCTACGGGTCTTGTTTCTTTCAGCAATTAGGCGTTGGATTCCAGGAGTGAGTTGGATTCGATGAGAAGGCTTATTATCTGATGGATACTTACTAGCTTCTGTGGTACTGTTATTACATCTAGTGATGTCATCGATGTCCTCTGTACAGTAAGCAACGTCGGGATGGTAGCCATAGTCCTTAAGAATATCTTTGTAGAGCTTACAGTCTTGATGATATACGAGTTCCTCTCGGAAATTTATGTCAACATTGTCAAAGTTCAACGCCACAGGTTTGTGGTCAGAATAAAGGTCATTAATCGTGAAGATATTGTACGGTTTGAAGAAACCCTTCAAGAGCGAGATGTCCAAAAGTCACTATTAGGGGAGTGGTCGCAGTAGTAGATGTCCTCCACAGGTCCAGCAGCGATGATATCATCTCTACCTTGTATGTACCTATAGAGAATCATGCCGTTGTAATTCTGCGTTCTGGAGTTCCAGCTTGGGTGTTGGGCGTTTAGGTCACCAGCCAGGACGACTGGAGTGTCACCACTGAAGAGTTCATCAAGCTCGCAAATGTCAAGATAATGTTTAAGTGAATTTGTAGAGCGCTACGAACTTCACTTCACCACAGGAGACGTCATTGAAAATGATGGAGGCCGATTCCATACCTGCATAAGATTTGGATACTAATTCTTGGTGTTGTATTCCCTTCTTAATGATGATCGCAGCGCCCTCAGACGCACATCTAGCAGCATTTGACTTGGAATAGAAGAAGCTGAGTATTTATAACGGACAGAAGCCAATCAAGACAAAAAGATCCAAGTGAAATTTATTGATTGGGTAAGTGCGTCGCCCATTTGATCAATGGTGACTGGCTAATAGGGCCCCTATCTAAGTTGAGTAATAATTTATTATCTGTTTTTTGAATGGCTAAGCTTTCAAAGGCGTCCAGAAGGTGTTTCTTGTTCATTGACTCAATAGGTTTTACATCATTTAATAAGAATTCATGCCTGGTATCTAGAGAGTGTTTGGTTATGGATGACTGATTCCCTCTACATATCTTGTGTGTCTCATGTGTTCGTCGAATCTTGTTTCAATATTACGGGAAGTTTGTCCTTTGTACATCATGGGGCATTGGGAACATCTGGCTTCGTATATTCCTGATTTCTGTAGTGGTGGAATCTGGTCCTTTGGGTTGGGTAATAAATGCCTGGTCTGGTTGGGATTGCTAAAAGATAACGAAATATTAAAAGATTTAAAAACAGAATTGAGACCTTTGATTAATGAGTTGTTGTAAGGTAATGATATGGCTCTCCCTGTATTTTTAGTCCGGTTGAGGTTAGTGATTTCGTCCATGAACTTCTTTAACTTCCTCTTCCTGACCAAAATGGCTATAGCACACGTACTATCATTGATTTTACTCAACTTAGATAGGGGTCCTATTAGCGAGTCACCATTGATCAAATGGGCGACGCATTTACCCAATTAATAAATTTCACTTGGATCTTTTTGTCTTCTGTCCGTTATAAATACTCAGCTTGTTCTATTCCAAGTCAGAGAATCCATAGGCTCAGGACTGATCCAAGGACAGGACACAGGATCCAAACGGACTAGCTTTTCAAGGTATCACCTCTGCTGTCTTTTCAGGTATCATATCATTACTACACTACTGTTTATAAAAATCGCAACACCCTGATGGAATGGTCTAATCCATATGCAATTTGCAATATTTGCATACAATGGGTCAGAGTATAAATGATTAGATTTTCAGAGTAATTGCTTGAAAGAACACCATGCCTCGACGGCGACGAAGGGTACCATATCAACAGCTGACAGACTTTGAAAGAGGACGCATAATTGGTCTGCGTGAAGCGGGATGGTCGTATCGTGACATTGCTGCTCGTGTAGGACGTAATGCAAGGACAATTATGCGTGCATGGAGGCAGTGGAGCGAAGAGAACAGGGCACACCGAAGACCAGGCTCAGGAAGACCCAGCACAACGACACCGCGAGATGACAGACACCTCTATCGCATGTGTGTAGCAGATCGTACAGCCACTTCCACAGTGTTAGCACAACAGTGGGGTGCTACAGTAGGCAGGACAATGTCTGCTAGCACTGTACGACGCCGTTTGATTTCCAGAGGATTGATGGCACGAGTACCATTGTTGCGGATTCCTTTGACTCAAAACCACCGGCGCCTCAGGTTGCAATGGGCCCATCAACACCAACAGTGGCAAGCTGAATGGCAACAAGTTGTGTTTTCGGATGAGTCAAGGTTTAACTTGCAGCACCATGACGGCAGGATACGAGTCAGAAGACATCGTGGCGAGCGCGACCTTCCAGAATGCATCCTGCAGCGTCATTCAGGACAAACGCCAGGGGTGATGGTGTGGGGTGCAATCAGTTACCATGGCCGTTCCCGTCTGATCAGAATCCATGGCAATCTGAACAGTGACCGGTACATTAGGGAAGTTGTGCAACCCGAGGTCATCCCCTTCCTGCAGAACCTTCTAGGCGCTGTATTCCAACAGGACAATGCCCGACCGCATGTGGCCAGAAATGTCCTCGCCTTTTTCCAAGCACATCAGACGCCCTTGTTCCCCTGGCCTGCTCGTTCACCAGACATGTCCCCAATCGAACATGTGTGGGACAGGGTTGCTCATCGGTTGGCTCGTCAGACTCCTGCAGCAGCAACTGTGGATGAACTGTATACCCGTATAGACAGAGCATGGCAGGACATTCCCCAGGCCCTTATTCAGAGCTTGTTTGACTCAATGCCACGACATTTAGAGGCTGTAATTGCATCCCACGGTGGTTTCACCCGATGCTAATGTGACAATAAAACGCATTGTATTGACCTGAAAATCTAATGGTTTCTTTTCTGACCCATGACATGCAAATGCTCCAAATTTAATGCAGATTGGGCTATTCCATCAGGGTGTTGCGATTTTTATAAACAGTAGTGTATCATTTTACAGTGCGCCCTTTTCAGGGCGATATTTACCTTCTGTTACGTCTTATGTGCTGGTCCCTGGAGTTGGAATTAATATTCCCGTAAACCAGTACAACAAGACGCTCATTATCCTTCTGGGTCCCTGGCGTTGGGATTAATTTCCTCGCAAACCTAACTAAGGACATTTTTTTCATATCATCTATTATTACTCTAATCATTCATGAGTGGGTCTCTGGCGTAGAATTAATTTTCTCGCAAACCTGACTTGTTCTTTTTTTCTTAAAGTTAAGTGCGTCCTTCTTAGGATGGCTTCTTTAGCACACACCTAGCTGCGAGGTTACTCCCCCCCCCCGTTCTATACAATTATATATGATGGCTTCATCCAAATTAACCACGTTGAAGTCGGCTAAAGAGCATTTGCTAGTGGCGGATGGAAAAACTGTGTCCTGCGAAGAGGCCTACCGGGATGCCTGCTTGGATGCTAGGTTTGCTGCATTTGACCTAGTGTTCAACGAAATGTTAGAAGCTCTCCAGGATAAAATAAACGCTAAGTATAGTGCACTGGAGGAAAAAGTCGAATCCCTACACAAAAGTTTTGAGGAGAAGTTCGAAGGTATCAACAAGGAAATTCAAGACTCTCGTAGAGATGTTATTAACAAGATAGGTGAACTTAAGGAAGCCTTTGAGAAATGCTCCGCGACTCCGAAGGCAGGAAACTCCACGGAAGATATGCCGGTTGATAACAGCAAGGTAAGTAATGTTTTTAATACTATTTCCTGTGCTAAAAGTTTAGAGTCTATGGATATAATTGAAAATAGTGACTGCTCGACAAACGGTGGCTATAAGAGAAGTCACTCTGATGAAATCGATGAAGAAGTGGATGGCAGTCCCTGGATTGGTGTTGCTAATAAAAAATTCAGAAAAGGCACGAGGATCGATAATCTAAAGACCGTCTCCAGAGTAAACGAAGTAGTCGTCAGCGCAACTAGAATGAGGAATCCGAAGAATGGACAAGATCGCTCGGCTAATGAAGACCACAGGATCACGAAGAGGTATGTACCGCCGATTATCGTGCGGACTCATGGCGTCCCATTTAAGACGATTTTAACTGAGCTCGAGAAGCATGTTCCACTTGAAAAGATGACCGTTCATATGGGCAGAGCTGAAACCGTCAAACTTAAATGTGAAGATGCAGAAACTCACAACAGGTTAGTCTCTGGAACTAAGTCTGATAATATTTTAAAAATTCAGCATCATCAACTGAAGTCGGAGAAGGTTCTGAAGTTCGTCATTCGAAACGTCGGTGTTACCTATGATCTGGATGACTTCCTAGAAGACCTAAAAAGAGCCAACTACTTCCCGGAAAAGGTAATTCGATTGAGGAAAGCCAAAGGATCCATTGATATGCCGATGGTTTTGGTTCTGCTCCCGAACACCGAATACAACCAGTTATTGAAGAATATCACACGTATTGGGCCGCTGGCAGTGCCAGTAGAGGCCTTTCGAGGGAACAAAAAGCCACTACAATGCTACAACTGCCTGCGCTTCGAACACGTAGCAATGGGCTGCACAGAAGATCCTGGTTGCAACAAGTGTGCAGAGGGGCACCAGTCTAGAGATTGCCCCAAGATTAAAGGACAAGACCTTCCAAAGTGCGTCAGATGTGGTGGACAGCAAACTTCTAACTACACGCAATGTCCAAAATACCCCCAGGTTCAAAAGATGCCCAGTTCCAAAGTGACAGCAGACAAATCCCATGCTGCCGCTGTGTCTAAACCAGAAGATAAAGGCCTCAACATCAACGACCTACCAGGTATGTATAAACAATTAGGACGTATCTTTCATGTGTTTTCTAATCTAGGCAAAAGTTATTCACAGTTGAGTGGGCTCCTTACGACCAGTTAATATTTAGTTTGGCTGCACAACGTTATACTGTAATCAACAGAGGTGAACTTCGGTGCGTGATATGGAACGCTAGCTGGATTCCCCGTAAGCGTATCGAGTTTCACAATTTTCTGAAAAAGCAAGAAATCGACGCTGCTTTCCTCTGTGAAACGCACCTCAAACCAAGCGAGGACTTCAAGTTACCTGGCTATTGTGTGTACCGTAAGGATCGAATGGCTTCAAATGCTGCAAGATGTGCTTCTGGGGGCACTGCGATCATCATTAAGAAAGGAATTCAACACCAAGAATTAGTCTCCAAGTCTTATGCAGGTATGGAATCGGCCTCCATCATTACCAATGACGACTCTTGTGGTGAAGTGAAGTTCGTGGCGCTGTACAATTCTCCTAAACATTATCTTGACGTTAGCGAGCTTGATGAAATCTTAGGCGGTGACATTCCAATCGTCTTGGCTGGTGACCTAAATGCCAAACACCCAAGCTAGAACTCCAGAAGGCAGAATAACAACGGCATGATTCTCTATAGGTACATACAAGAAAAAGATGATATCATCGCTGCTGGACCTCTGGAAGACACCTATTACTGCGACCACTCCCCTATTAGTGACTTTTGGACATCTCGCTCTTGAAGGGTTTCTTCAAACCATACAATATCTTCACGATTGATGACCTTTCTTCTGACAACAAGCCTGTGGCATTGAAATTTGACAATGTTGACATAAATATGAGAGGAACTCATACATCAACAAGACTGGAAGTTCTACAAAGATATTCTTAAGGACTATTCTGCCATGCCGACGTTGCGTACTGTACGGAGGACATCGATCAACGTGTTGAAGACATCACCAGCTGTATTAACAGCGCCATAGAAGCTAGTAACTATCCATCAGAGAATAAACCTCTTTGTCGAATCCAACTCACTCCTGGAATCCAGCGCCTAATTGCTGAAAGAAACAGGACCCGTAGACTATGGCAACACTATCGTGAACCTTGGCTTAAAACCAAGTACAACAGGATAGTGCGAAGAGTTCAAGAGGAGATAAAAGAGTTTCCCGACGCTAGATGGACTGACAAACTTAAAAGCTTGTCGGCTTGCGAAAATTCCATTTGGGGCATGGTCAGAGCTTTACAGAAGAAGAATGATACACTTCCTCCACTCCGTACACCATAAGGTGACTGTGTGCAAACTGATCAGGACAAGGCCCAAGTCATTGCAGATTCACTTGAAATGCAATTTGTTACTCCTATCAACAACAATCCCGAGAGCCAAATCATGTCTCGGCATGTGGAAGATGGCCTTTTCAACTTTGATGAAATCCCGCAGCATTTAATGAAGAACAACTTCGAGGCTGGAGAGATCGCCACCATCATAAGTAAACTGAAAAAGAAGTCTCCAGAAAGAGACAAAGTGAGCAATAACGCCCTTATTAATCTCCCAAAGAATTTTATTGACTATCTCACCAATATTATTAGCGACTGCTGGAAATTTTCTTACTTCCTTGCATCTTGGAAACAATCTATTGTTTTCAGTATCCCCAATCAGGGGCAAAACCCAGCAATTCCCTCGAGCTACCGACCTATTAGTCTGCTCCCCTCAATGTCAAAAGTTTTAGAGAAAACGTTCCTTGTCAGCTTCCAAGACCACTGTCTGGCCAATGATCTACTTCGGAAAGACCAGTTTGGCTTTCGTGTCGCACACTCTTGTCAGATGCAGATATGGAAGATCGTAGAAGATCTGAGCACCCCCTTGAATCTTTCCAGGTACTGCGGAGTGGTATTCCTCGATGTCAGTAAAGCTTTTGATCAAGTGTGGCATGGGGGCCTCTACAAAATGATTAGAGACGGGTTTCCTTCCGATTTCATTTTGATGATGAAATCTTTTCTCACCGACAGATCCTACCGAGCTAAAGTTGGTGAAAATCTATCCACACCCGGTGTTGTAAAGGCCGGTGTCCCTCAAGGTTCTGTCCTCGGGCCCGTGCTATTTAATTATTTTGTGCATGATTTCCCGAAACCCAAAAATTGTAATCTATATTTTCTATGCTAACGATACTGCCATTATAACATGGGCGCACAAGGCGGCTCACGTTATCACTCGTCTAGAGCACGCTTTGAAGATGTTCGAAGACTGGTTTAACTGCTGGAAGCTGAACCTTTATGTCGGAAAGTGCAAGGCTGTGTACTTGAACAGAAAGTTCAAGCGTCCCCCAGAGTCTCTTGTTTTGTTCAATAAGAAACTGGACTGGGTAGACAACTATAAATATCTTGGCGTTATCATGGACTCAAGACTCTCGTGGAATCGTCACGTGACCTACGCTCTGAACAAAGCGAAGAAGGCTAAGTACAGTCTCTTAGCTCTCCTGGGCCAGAACAGCAACCTCAGCATCGATGATTCGGACAATACTCATCTATGGCATTCCTGCGTGGGCGGCTATCTGTAGAAGCAGTTGGAGCGAGCTACAGTCATTCCAGAATGTAACTCTGAGGACCATTGCCCAGCTTGACAGAAGGATTGTGAAGAACCAATCCATCTATTCAGATTTAAAAATGGCCCACATCGGACAGTTTATACAGGACCTCCTTTTGATTATGGTGCAAAAGATGAAGATTCACGACAATGACCTAGTGACTGGAATAGTGAAGAACTCAATGGATATGAAGTGGCATATGAAATTTTGAAAACCGAGGCACATTCTTGACATCAACTTTGAAGACTCAGCAACGTCTCTTTCCCGGACTACTGGAAGATGTGAAAATCTTCTTTCCCCTTGCATTTTCATTTCGTTTGTATTTTGTTTCTGACAATCGTCAATCTTATTTTCTTTTTTATTTAATATGGAAGACGCTTGGGTTGGTTAGGCTTCTTGACTACCTCTGTGTATTTCGTTTGGAATTTATTCTGGTTCGATGAGCTTTGTGAAAGCGCTGCTTTCGTGCATCTGAAAAAATGTACACTTCACTGTTCGATTGTCGATTGTCGATTCCAAGTCAGTTCTCTCGAGGTGCTCTCTGGCTGCTGAATGATGAAAGCAAAGGTTTCGAAAAGCGCTTACAGACTCAGGTTGTATTTTTTCATTTTACTTTCTGTCTTTTTCTTTTTATGTTTCTTCAATTCCTGTTTCGTTGTGGACAAAGAGTTTTATTTTATTCTTAAGTTAATCATCTGCATTATCCACATAAGATTTTTAGACAATTTAGAGTAAATCTCTGTTTACAAGCCATTTAACTTGATCTGCAAAGTATCATAGATGTTTATTAATAAAATGGTTCATATAATGTACTTTGTCAAATTCTAAACCGATTGTTTGAAACTTCAAGATTAATCCAGTAACAGTTTACTTTCCTTTAAAGCAAATGTATTACGAGTAAAACAAACAACTAAGTAACAATGTATTACGAGTTCAGCAACAAATATATCGCATTAGCTGACAGTTTTGTTACGTTGTACGATCGTTACAGTACATTGTTAAGTTTGGACTGTAGCCAAACTCATGCAATAGAGTGGGCAAAATCAACACCTCCTAGAAAGAAAGCCCCACAACTGAAACGTCACATATTGTTACATCATCATAATTCGATTTCTACCAATAGTAAGCACTAAATTTGGTCGACTTATGATGATATAACAATGTATGACTTTTCAGTTGTGAGGCTTTCTTTCTAGCAGGTGTTGGCGAAATCGACTCTTTACTAAAACTTAGGATTACTAAAGAACGACAATTACTTTCCCCAATGCTAGCAGCTAATACCGGTTGTTAATTGGTTGGCTTGAGGTCACGTGAGTTTTTTCAGCCATCTTTGGCCCAGATATTTATACGTTTATTAAGGTTTTATTATTTTAAATATTAAAAAGAAAATTCAAAAGAAAAATAATAGTTACAAAAAAATGGTTTCACGCAAACGATCTAATCTTACTTCTGTTTCTGCACGACCTAAACGAGCACGATTGAGACGTCCAGCAGAAAGCTAACCGGAACGTGTTTAGCGTTTAGAGTCGCAGCGTTCCAGAAGTGCGATGTCTCGATCTCTAGAAACTCCATCTGAGGGTGAAGCTCGGTTGAGTTACTCCCGAGCGCAGTCCGCTCGCGCTCGCTCTCTAGAGACAAGCCATCAACGTGACTCATGTTTGAATGCTAATACAGAGTGATCCAAAAGTCGTGCAAATCGAAATAAATAAAAAGCAGATGATATTATATAATACTATTTACAACTATTTAATATAGTAATTACACAAGACGTCTATATTTTTACAACAGATGCTCAAAATATAAAATGTTTCAAAGCAGCCGATGAAATTTTTCAACTATTACTTTATTTATAGACAATCAAATTTGGATGTGCGTGATTTTTGGATCACCCTGTAGAAACCGGAATGCTGCGGTCACGGTCTGAAAAGAGTAGTCTAGAACGTAAACGTCGTTTGAATACCCACCGGTCTCGCCAAGGTGAAGCCTGAAGTGTGGAAACTCAAGAAGACTGTGAATTTTATTTACTTTCTGAGCCATAAGCGGCATAAAATATCACAATCTCTGGAGACTGATGAGGAACAGGAATTGCATTTGTCTACTGAGCGTTTCAGCCATGAACTTTCGCGCCTATGTCTGCCAACCGGTGTCGGTGCCATGAGAGACAAGTTGTGGTCGGGAATCTTTTGACAAAAGAACGCAGCCGTTTGCAGAAGTGCGGCAAACACAGTCTATCTAGAACCAAACTATACAGTTAGAGTAAGATCGGCTGCGTCATACCGTTTACAGGCGTAACCAACGAGAAAGACAGGTCGGGGCACTAAAAAGTCACATGTCTTAGATTTCAATAATCAGTGTCTTTTCGTTTGTTGGAAACAATAAAAATTTATTGTTGCTGGATCTACTTTGGTCATGTGACTTTTTAGTGCCCCGGCCTGGCTTTCTAGTTGCTTTGGTTTACAGGTTGTTTAACGTGTCGATGTTTACGAACCTGAAGAGCTGTCGTAGCTAGAAAAAGAAATAAGCGGATTTGATTACGATTCAGTAATTAAATTTTCCGATTATTCACAACTAGACCCTTAGCAATGTATGTGCACATACATTGCTTTCCAAAACTCTACCAATGTTAGAAAGCGAGATGTTCATCCATCCATTATTGATACTGTATACATACAATAGAGTCACCATTGCTTTCATTTAAGAACTCAATATCTGATCATGAAATAGTGCAATACAAAATTTTTTCAAAGATTATTTTTTATGTAATTAAAGAAAAACCGACAATTTGTCATTGGGACAGTTTTACTGCCGTGTTATGAATTAAACTCATCTGTATGAACAATATTGACCGTTTCGAAAAGTAAAAATCACAATCATGTGACTGGCCCCCTGCCACTTCCGGAATGTAGAAATTGATACAAATATTGAAATATAAAACCCTTTAACAGCAACAAATTACCAAATAAAATTAAATTACAAAATAAAAAGCTAAAATAAAAGCTAAAAATTAAAAAATAAACAAATAAAATATAAAAATAATTCATTTATATAAAATGAGCGACGGTGGACTTTGTCACAACAAAGAAAAAATCCAACAGTGGGTTATATAACAATGGGTTATTTTCCGATTATACAATCGGATGGGTTCGCTTCGAGTAAAAAATAAAGTGACCTGAAAACGTATTTTGAAAGCAAAGCTTTCATCTTTCACCTGCTGAAAAGCTAATTTTCACGAACTGAAAATTTTACGTCACTGAAACGGGTGCACAAAGCCACAACTATTCAATTAAATTCCTATTGCTAATGTGATCACCGGAAGTCGCCTGGGGTCCAACAGAACATGTGCTGCCACCTACTACCAGCTTTCGCTCGAAACGGTCAATACATTTAATATTTTATGTAGCCTCCTTTGGCTTTCAACAATGCAGCAATACGTCTAGGCATGCTGTCAATTAAATTAATACATGTTTAAGCAGAAATATTTTCCCTTTCCAATTCTTGCATTCCTTTGGGTTCAGTCGGATATATGGCCATTTGTTTTTTAAGGTGTTCCCACAAATGTTCTATTGGATTGAGATCTGGTTATTGCGCAGGCCACTCCAGAACCTCAATTTCGTTATCTTGGAACCACTGTGTGGCAAAGCGTGCTCGATGTTTGGGATCGTTGTCTTGCTGGAATATAATCTCTCGTTTCTCTTGCCCATGAAAATCCAGAGTAGGGATGAAATAGTTATCCAGAATGTGGCAGTACATGGCAGCGTTCATTCTGCCATCAATTCAACACATCAAACCAGTTCCTGTAAATGCCATGCAACCCCAAATCATCAGGTTACCACCACCAAATTTAAAAGTTCCGTTCACTTCCCGTTCTGTTAACCCTGATCGTGGATGTTTCCACATCCACAATCAAACATCCGATCCTAATCAGTTTATTTTTGTTTCGTCGGAAAATATAACTCTTTTCCAGTCATCCTGGGCCCAATGTTGATGCCGTATCGTGAACTGGAGACGACTTTCTTCGTGTTTCTTTGTCAGTTTAGGCTTTTTCTTTTTCACTGCAGATTATAATCCTGCTGTTTTGAAATGTCGACGAACAGTAGAGCAACTGACACTTGTTCCAGATTCAGCAATAAATCGCTGGGTCACCTTGACAGCGTCTGCAGCATCCGCACTGGTTATCATCCGAACCAGTTTTCTTTTATCATTTGCAGTTAATTTTTGTGGACGACCTCTTTTCATCTTCTGTGCATTTGGTCTGCAACATGCACGAACTCAGCTTACAGTTGTGCGTCCAATTCCTAATCGTGACTGAATATCTCTTGTAGAAAGCCCTTCATCAATAAGGGCAACAATGTTATTGCGTGTCTTGGGAAATAGGCTTCATTGTTGACAATTATGCAGAACTTAGCACATTAAACCGTTGGATTAAGAAATTATAAGAATGCTTGGTTCCTGATCTTTTAATGGAACAATCCAGGCTGATTTAATTCATTTTAAGATGGGGTGCAAAATGTCCCAATGACAAATTGTCTGTTTTTCTTTAATTACATATAAAATAGTCTTTGAAAAAATTTTGTACTGCACTTCTTTCATGCTCAGATATTGAGTTCTTAAATGAAAGCAATGGTGACTCTATTGTATGTATACGATATCAATAATGGATGGATGAATATCTCGCTCTCTTACATTGGGACAGTTTTGGAAGTCACTGTTTTGTTGTTCCGTCAAGTGGAAGAGAGAACCAAGAGAATGGGCTGTTCTTCAGGGAAGGTTTGACTGGAAAGAATGCAAGAACTATCAGAGCCATTGAGAACATGCAGAATTGAAACACTTTTTGGATTGCATACGGAGCTATAATAGCTCTTTTGAAATGACTTTTTTCGGAGCAAATCAGATCACTGAAGGTGAATTTCTGCCCACGATAGTACAGAGTCAAGTTTACCACTTAATTGGCTTTTGTAGCCGATTATCAAGACCAGGTAAATGTTAGGCAAAAACATATTTGTAACTTGAACGCTAAATTATTAAGTGGGTTGCAAAATATGCTCCATTTTGTGAACCAGTATGTTTACTGTTTCAAACTTGCACTTGATTCTTTTCCCAATGATGATCGGAATAACCACAAATATGTAATTGCTGACGAAAAAAAACTAACAGGAGCTCACCCAGGTCGATACAGTGCTCCTATTACTACGAAGTAGCCGTCCTTTTGATAGGAGGGATTGTTTTACATATACATGATGATCGTCTTCAAAGGATCAGCAAAACACATCGCACCTGTGGTTCGTTACAGTACCCTTTAATGTTTTGCGAGGCGAAGATGGCTATAATTTTCCCTTTATGATTTTGACCACAAATAAGTGCTACAAATTTCAACAAGTAAACTTCCGCTATGCAGTACTATTTTATAATCCAGTTGCGTCAGAACGAGCATATCTAACTTTACAGATTTCGTGGACTTTTCAGTCAGTTTTAGTTAGATATGTACGCCAAAATTGAAACTGAGCGATTGAATTTCAACCGCAATAATCAAAGACAATTACGTGCGGAAAATTATGTTGACCTTACAGACGCTTAGCAGCGAGATATCGATGAATAGTGACTGTAAACATGGGCAGAATAGTGACTCTTTCATCCAAATTCACTGGAGTCCTAGATATATGAACGAGCACATTCAAGATGCCTTATTCTATTTCCGGAAATATGGTGGAGCAGATTTATTTATTACCATGACGACCAATCCTAAATGGCTTGAAATAAACACGAACTTGCTTTCTGGGCAGGCATCCTATGACGAGGAGGAGGCGATCTGCAGAGATCTTAGCTTTAAAGATCTCAATAGCTTCGAGAGTGGCGGACTTGAATGGGTCGTTGCATAGATGGAGAATGGTCATAATTTCACTTTGGTCTTTTAGGGCATGTCCCGTGCAGACAAGGTGGTTTACCTAGTGTAATTTATTATCTTGTTTCTTGTAAGAGTCCATGTGTTCCTTGAAACGTTTATTGAAATTGCGGGTCGACAGGCCTATGTTGTATTTATCGTAAAATCCACAGTTTAATCTATAAACTCCAGAACATGAGAAATTGTCGGTGTCTGTTTGGATGGGAGGATTAAGAGAGCGAATGCATGGGGTCGATGAGTGGTAGGAAACTTGGAGGCCGAGTGAGGAGAGGAAGGTAGAAAGGCTGTAAAAATCGCAAGGATACCCATTTCTTGGATGGAGATAGGTGAGGAGGTTTAAGGCGGGAGAGGGCAAGTTTCCTTCGTTGGAGAATAAGGGAGAAGGTGGAAGTAGTGTAGCCATTCTTTAAGGCGAGTACGCATATAGTTCGGAATTCTGTGGCACGGGAAGAAGGATTGAGGGGTAACTTGAGGGCACGGTCGATGAAGAAATGGAGGGAGGCTTGTTTATGGATAGGAGGGTGTGAAGAGGAACAGTGGATTAAATTAGATGATGTGGTGGGTTTATGGTAGATGGAGAAGGAAAAGCGGTGGTTGGAGGGGTCATTAGTGATGAGGATATCGAGATATGGAAGAGAGTGGTTAGATTCGGTTTCAAAAGTGAACTGGATATGGGGTGAGAAAGTGTTGAAAATGTTAGCAATGTCAACGGGTGAGTTAAATCTGGAATCAAAAATAATTAGGATATGATCAACGTAGTCAGATGATTGAAGCTATTGAGATCTTTAAAGCTAAGATCTCCTCTCCAGATCACCTCCTCAATTGCCAAACCGTTTTTGATATTTAAATTTTGTATATTTACTTTCTTTTCCATTTCTTATTGCTACTTTAGTTTATGTTAACTTTGTCCCGTTTTTCTTCTTCATCTTATTTTATTATTTTATTAGCAGTTTATGTGCTCTTTATTAGTAATAATTATTAATAATATTACTGGCAAGTCTGGTAATAACATTACTCACCCTCTTTTCTGATTGGCCGTAACGATGTTTTTGTTCTGGCCCCCCATTGGTCTTTGATAAAGCTGGTCTTTTCGTATCTAACCAATCATTGGCGCTCTCATTCCATATTAATAAGGTAGTCATTCGGCTTAGAGGTGGGCGATCCTGGATATTTCAGGATTGATCTTGATCTTCAATCTTGGCCATAAGATCGATCGATCTTGGGCTCGAACTGATCTCAAATTTTATCATTTATCATCTCAAATAACAACAACCAGAGTACAAATAATTTATTTATCTTATAGGAAGGTGATTTAATTTCTGATTTCCAATAAATATTGCATTGATCATAAACACAAAAAAACTATTTTGATTTATTTAGAAATTTTCTTATTTAACATCATGCATAAGCGGACATTCCTCTCCTTTAATCTTGATCTTTTAGATGAAATGAGTTCAGCACTTTTTGAAAATATTCTTTCTGAAGGAACCGAAGTGCTTTGTGCACACAAGTATTTCCTAGCCAGCAGAGCATGTGTGGGGAATCTGGAAGAATTTTCTCTCCAAAATTTTAATGGACACTCTTGTCTAGGGATATTTTTCAATGCAAAGATATATATAAAACGTGGAGATTCTGTAATGTTCCCTTTTCATCAAAAGCAGCCCATAGTGAACTTCGTGTATTTTGACTTGTATTTGAAGCACTGGAAGCAGTCATATTATCCACAGCCTGTTGTTGGTTTGCTATATGCTGTGCTTGTTTTAGCAGTTTCTGGATAGTTGTTTGCGCTTTATCTTCATTAGCAAAAACCATCTTTTTGAATCGTAGATCTAGCAGTGTTGCAATACCATATAGCCTAAAAAATTAACCATAAACATGTAATATTCAGAAAAACTTTGTTTATTTATCTGTATGTAAACTACCACAACGGTCAACAATACGACTTACCGACTACGCTCAACATCACGAAACCGTTTTGTAAGCTCCTGATTTATTGTTGTTGCTAATACTGCTGGTGGATTTGGATCTTCAATGAGAAGGTTTGCAATGAGAGTCTCACGAACAAGAACTTCTTTATATGCAGAAACGGCAAAGGCCGCATGGGATTGGTCGAAATTAGAATGGGTTAAATGAAGCAGCCAATGAGAAGGCATACGCATTAAAAGATGATTAATAATCTGAAAGCTTTATCACGTAATATTTACAGCCAATCACATAGCACTGTAATATAGCCAATCATATAGCAACACAACATGCCAGAAATTCAACTATCGAACCGATCTTAAGATCGCTTGGCATCGCTAAGATCGATCCAGGATCGCCCACCCCTAATTCGGCTGTTCTCTTACCCAATCTTCTGACAATCGTCTATCTTATATTTGTTTTTCATAATGTGGAAGACCTCTTTGGGTTAGTTAGGCTTCTTGCCTATTTCAGTGTATTTCATGCGGAATTTCGTGAAAGCACTGCATTTGTCCCACCCGAAGAAATGTACACTTCACTGTTCGATTGATTGTCGCTGTTCTCTCATTCAGGTTCAGTTCATTCATCACAGCAGTCATTTATTCTTTGGTGTCTTCAGAGAGATGGTGCCGACAAAAGGTAAGTTTTTTTCCTTGTATTTTTTTCATCTATGTGCTCGATAGTCCATTGTTGTTGTGAGTTCTCCCATTCTTTTGATAAAGGAAAATATTTTTGCTTGTTTTTTCGTGATATATTAGGAAAAAACGTAAATGTGTTTTCAATGCAAAGTTGCAAAAAGACTTTCCATACATTAAGAAAGTTCGCACAGGGTGTGCCACAGCGGGTTCAGAAGTCAACTGCTCTGTATGTGGATCAACGTTTTCTACAAGTCATGGAGGTCGTACTGATATAACTGCTCATATCAATACTGATAAGTATAAAAAAGCTGTTTCTACGGCTGCTAAAGGTTCGCAACTTACAGCATTCTTTAGAAAGGAGCAGATGGACATAAAAGAACAATTAGCTGCTGTTGAAGGTGCGTTCGCTTATCATAATATTGCTCACGACAATAGTTTTAAAATAATGGAGTGCACTTTCAAATTACTTCAAACAGCATTAGATCTCTTGAAGGAAATTCATAGTTCTAAGAAGTACTGAATTATGTATTGAGTTTGTTTTAATAAAAGTTCCATGAAAATGTTTTCGTTTGTGTATTTTATTTGCTTTCTTACTTCAAGTTGAATTTTGATAATCAAAACACGTCACTTCCGGTGATTTCCGACTTCATTTGACGTAACTTCCAGTACACGACCATATCCATTCACTTCCGGTCAACACAAAGTGTCCCGGTTTTGCCTTTTGAAAATCTGGTCACCCTAACTTTGGTGATATTATTTTGTATAATTTTGGATTTTGTATAACTCTTGCCAGTTGTCTGGAATCTGCATCTCTCCTAGGTCCGCGCTTTTATTTTTTGTACGAGGTGTTGATTGACTCTCTCATTGGAGTTTGAAGTGTTTGTTGATTGGTTCTTTGGAGAAAGCCAACGGCCCCTCTTTTTCTTATAAATAGCTTGCTTTGTTATTTTCCCTATAGTGGTGTGCGATGGTTTAAAAACCACCATCGACACACAATCGATGGTTCTTTTAATTTTTTCATCTCATTAAAATATCATAAAATCACATAGATAAAGCTTAGTCTACAACAAATATTTTATTACTGATAATTTGACAAATGTAAATGTTGGGTTAAACAAAATTTATGCAAGACATTCAAAGGCATCGATTGTAAAATCAACTGTTGATTATCAACAATTTCTCCAATTGCTTTGGACTTAACATGGTCCTTTTTTTCCCAATGGTGCAACCTGCTTTCGCATCATAAAATAAAAAAAATAATTACGTGCTAATCATCGCCTGATAACTACTATCGAAATGATAGAGAAGATAATCTTAAAAATTTTTTAGTAAAGATATTTGTAGTACTTACAATTTTCGCAATTGAATTGTGATGTCTTCAAAAATATTCACGCCTGGTGTGTGCTTCTACTATGCACTGCATAGTATGCAGGAGTCCTTATCGATTCGATACTGTCTGACACTTCTCACCTTATTTATCTGGTATAAAGTACCAATGGGAGGCCAGCGGCAAATCTCGAAACCGCATTGGTCGTCTCGTCTAGTGATTGACTGGTGATTTGACTTAATCAACCATTTACCATCGAAGTACAATCGAAATTTCCATCGATGGTGTGTAAACCACCATCGCTGGCAATCGGTGTTTTGTAAAAATTGATCGACAAACAAAACCATCGATCCATCGATGCATCGCACACCACAATTTCCCTGTTTTGCGTTGAATAATGATCTCAAAGAGATCGAAATACGTACTCGCCCATTAAAACGTTTGTGGACAAGAGGTTTGTCTTTTTTGTCATGTCTTTATCCACAGTAGTAGTATAGGCAGCCCTTTATATACCATTTCCGGCCACGCCCACCCCCACTTCCGGTTGCATGAGGCCAGTTTATATACCACTTCCGGCCACGCCTACCATGCCCTCGCCCCAGACGGTGGTACACAAACCAGCCTCATGCCACCCTTTTGTTATCAGTAGAGATAAGATCAAAAGATAAAATAAGCCCAGCAGACCGCCATTTTGGTTGCCATGGCAACGGAGTGGCCATTTTTGATCAGAAGATAAGAGTAGACCAGCTGGTCTCCCCCTCCACCCGCCATTTTGAAAAACGGCGGCCATTTCTGTTTTTCTTCATATTTTGAATCCTATTTTTTATGAATAATAATTATACTTTATTCAATAAAGATAAAAAGATAAGAAAGATGAAAAGATAAGAAAAAGGAGAAAGAGAAAGAAGAAGAAACGGAAAAAAGAAAGAGAGAGAGAGAGAGAAGGAAAGAAAAAGATGGAGAGAGAGAAAAAGAAGAGAGGATAGTGGAAAGAGAGGAAAGAGAAAGAAGGAGAAGAGGTGGTTTTTTGGGGGTATGCTGCCTCTCTTTCCCACCCTGTGCTTGGTGTCGGTGGTCTTGAACCGCCTGTACTGTCGCCAGAGTGCTCTTATGGTGACAGTGCAGAGGTTCCCGTCCACCCACGCCTATGCAGGCGGGCGGGCGGTTGAGGCAGCTGGGGCACTTCGAGACTCGACCAGGGCGCTGGTTCCTGTGCAGAAAGTGGAGGGCAGAGCTTAGGTAGTCGGTACACTCCATTGTGGCCAAGGGCATAAGAGCCGTGGTGATTCGGTTAACTGGGGACGGTGTGAAAACCACTTTTGAAGTGGCGGGGCAGATGGTATTGCCTCCACAGGTTTATAAGATCTAAAAAGATCTTCAGGTGGCATAATGCTACACCCAACGTAAAAAAACACCTCTAACGAGGCAACATGAACTTGGCCCACAGCTTTCGCTGGTCAGAAGTTAACTACTGACAACTACTCGCTTTGGCCACCCGAGTAGGCAAGTGATCATGTTCAACCACTGGCTAGTGCAGCCACTGGGTACAGATGGTTGAACATTCTCGCGGCTGGGGACCCCACTCCTTGGCCGTGCCTTATTCTGATTGGAACCACCCAAAACAAAATGCGCATTTGTTAATTGTCTATGGGTGAAAGAAACCCACACGTTTTCGATTCGAGTTGGCATGCCTATGAGAATGTTTGTTGTAAAGTCGTTTGGTCCTGGGGTCGAATTTGGCAAAGTTATTCGGAAAAACAACCTCGTTTCTCAGTGAAATCTAGTTCCCTCGATGGCCGCAGGGTGCATATGGCGCTGCGTTCACCGTTCCTTCGCAAACGATATGTTTGTGCGTGTTTCCAGGCCCATTGGTCGAATGTCTGGGCTCTCACACCCTTCACCTTGCTGATGTCGGAGTGGCTGACGGGTTTATAAAGTCGGAAAGAGGTTCGTGTTTAAAAGCGCGCTGCGTTCAATGGCGTTTCACGTCGGCTTTGACAACGGCGCTCCCTAAAGGGCGCTGGGTGTTTTACGAGTTCCCTCGGCGTCCGCAGCGTGATGACGAGGACGCGCAATGCGTCCTACCCCTCGCTAAACCGTTAAAAAATCGCTCAATAAAAGTTTTTTCTAGCTCTTTTCCCCCGTTGTCGCGCATCCAAAGCGGTCTACCTGTTGTTTTAACGTTCTCGTCGTGTGATTTACTTTTTTACGCTTTACACGGCGGGAAACATTTGCAAATGTGCGCCGACGCGAACAGCGCTTCGTTACAGCGAGGTTGTCGGCCATTAGGCGCTCCCCTCGAAAACGGGTTGAAAAAAGCATTAACAATTAAGTTTTTTTGAGCTCTTTTGGGTCGTTTGCACACCCCAAAACATTCTAGATGATGTTTATGATGCTCTGGTGCGTGTTGATGTTCTCTATGCTTTACATGAAACGATACAGTCGCAATTGCGTTCAATATCGAAGTAGAGTTTTGTAATGCCCTACATGTTCGTTTCTCTTACACAATGCGCGAATATTTGAGTTGTCTTGAATTTACTGGCCATTATTTGCCATCCCTCTGTTCTCATTAACTTTAAATACAGTATACACAGATGTTTCTATATAAATTTTAACAGCACAAGAACATTAACGTGCGCGAGGGGTTCAATGTAATGGGACTCTTCTATAACGCTGCATACGTTTTCTCTCAGACCAAATTCAAATATTTCTTATGTATGCATTAAAAGTTTGTCACTTTTTACAAGGGTGCACGTTTATACCTCTTCTATTCAGTGATCATTATGAGAAAACGTTCGCATTCTAGTGTTTTTCAACTAGCAAACTCGACGTTTATTTCGACTATATGTTTAGGTTCCCTTGCTGTCCACTACGTTCTGTGGGCGCTTCATTCGTTGTTTCTTCGCGAAACTGTGAAATTTTGCGAAATGGAAGGTGTCCAACTGAATTCTCATAAAATTCAAGCAATATCCAGGCAGCTTCTGTTGTTATGTGCGTTTCTAATTTGATTCTATTGAATATTTGTGACAGGATCATTGATCAATGTGCTGAACTCATTGGGAATTCATAATCGACTCTAAGAGTTTTATATGCCGTTTTTGTTAAACTCTATCTCTCCACCTATCTCTCTCTATCACTTTTCTTTTTATTTCTTTTAAAAAATAAAAATAATTAACACTTTTCACACACAACTGTATGTTTATTATCTTGTACAGTTGTGAACGTAATATTCATTCAACCAAAATAATAATAATGAATTTTCACTCGTGTTAATGGTGTTTTTTTTTTGTTTTTTTTTAGAGGCACAAGCTGAATACTCATTGAATGCACTAAGTGCCTAGACAGTTTTTTTTGTGGTTAGGTTGATTCTAATTTAATTCTATTGAGTATTTGTGACAGTATGTGGTAAATGTGCTTTTGATACATTGAAATGAATTGTATTAATATTGTAAGATTCCAACCAGCCTGAGCTTTTGTGAAGTGCCTCTATCTTTTTCATACATTTTCTGAGAATGCATTGTATACAGTATACAATTAAGATTTGTCAAATTTTTAGAAAGTCATATGTTTAAAATTTCTTATATTAAATGACCACTTCATGTAATTTTCAGTTATGCATTGGAAGAATATTTTACCTGAAAGAAAGAAAGAAAGAAGGGCAATACAGCTCTGCTGTTTCCACATGCCTAATAAATAAAGATAAAAGAAATTGATATAAACAATGTCTGCACTCTGACTTCTTGTTTGACAACCTTCCTTTTACATTGTCAGGGTTTGTGTCAACTTAAAAGTACATGTATTATGTTTTAAGGGTCATTCAGAAGAATTCCAACTCTCAAAGATTTTGTGAAACATTTAAGGGAATATGTTTTTAATTAGATAAAATTCAGTTAAATTGAACAATTTTAATGTCTGTTCAACATTGTCTGCTGTATGTAGCTACACTAACATGTGCTTACTAAGAATTCACTAAGCATTTTCATGACATTTCAAAAAAAAATTTAAAAATGGGGATATTTTTCATACATTATCCAAGCTTTAATCAGGAGTTTATGATTATGTGGACTTGTTTAATATTTCTTATGGATACATTGATGTATGTTTTAAAATCTTATTTTAAAATGATCACTACATTTATTTTTGTGTCATAAACCAGAAGAATGTTTTCCTGAAACAAGGGAATAGTAGCTTTGTTGTTTCTCCATTCAAATAAATAAAAAATTGAAATATGGAAATAAAGTGCCTATACTCTTACTCTTGTCTATATCTTTTAATCAGGACTTTTGCAGATATATGATCTTTCTTCAATATTGCTTATTGTTAGTAAACCACCAAAATGTGTAAATTTTCCAGTTTCGTGCATACGTTCTGCCAAATTTACCTGTTCTACACAGAAAAACACCAAAATGTGTGGATTTCCAGTTTCATTCACACTTTTTGACAAATTTTCCTATTTTCCACAGAAAACCACCAGTTTAAATGATCACAACATGAAATTTCCTGTGATAAACTTGAAGAGCGTTCCCCTGAAAAAAAGGAATGACAGCTTTGTCGTTCTCCATATGAATAAATAAATAAACAAGATAAAAGTGCTCTTGCTTCTATTTTAGAAAAAACCCCTTCTACAATTGCTCATTATCTGTGGTTACCTTACAAATATCATGTTTAAATAGTCATTCATAAGAATTTCGGTTGCAGGACTGGCTCTACCATAGGTGCAAGTGGTGCACTTGCACAGGGCGGCAAACTTTTAGAGATGGCAAGCAACGGCAATGTTTGGGGATGGCAACGGTAAAAAAGCATTCTGTACGGGGCGGCCAAATTGCTAGAGCCGGCCCTGTTCTTTTGTCATTCATTTCTGTAATAAAAAATTCTTTGGCTTTTAAGAATTTTTTTATAATTCACTTTACTTGACATATTTGTGTTCCATACATATTTGTGCACCATACTTGTAATACAAAGCCTATACCCCTTTACTTCCCTTGACTTATACTCACATAAGCCATTTCTCTTTCATCAATTTGTAAGATTTTTTTTCTCCCTTTTTTCATTCATTCATATACACACCCCATAGGATTTTATACAGACAGACATGCTGCAGCATTCTTAACAGATAATTTCATTCTCCTTGGTAATCTGAAATGAAAGTTTTATTTGGTTTTAATGCATCAAGTCTGCGTTTGTTTCTTACAAGTTAAAAACATGGTAAAATTATTGAATTCATTAAAAATGCCCACTCAATTCATTTCGCTTCATACATCTGTAAACTCTTTTCTTATTCACTGAGTTGCTTTTTTACAAAAAACATTCATCTAAAAATACACATTGTCATTAAAGATGTGTAGAATTATGATAAATGAATGTTTGAATTATAATATCTGTTTACTAGAGCAATGAATGTTTCCCTTTCACTGTGGTAATAAATATGCTTTTGGACAGAATTTCAACTCTAAGCAATTCACGAAGATATAAAAGGTACATCTTGATAGACTCCATTCATGAACTGTGTGATCAGTCTCTCTTTCTCTTGGTATCTCTCTACACTTAATGTTTTTAATAAAAATCCTTTCCTTTACTGTTTTCTACTGCCGCCATCCACTTTTCATTGACTGAAATCTGTTCCCACAAAAATGATGACCAGGAGTTTATTAGATGTTCATTGCTTTCTGATGTGTGGAAATGTATTCATTCATTTAAACTTAACAGAATTTAAAAATCAAAAAAACCTTGTATAATTTATGTACAAATAGGTTGATCTCCTACGGTATTTAATACAAACAAGAAATCTTTTTTTTTCATTTGTATCATGTAAGTTTTTAAAACGTAAAACACACATGATTTAGAATGAAATAAAATCGTGTAGATGCATGGGGAGTTAAAAAATTATCTTGGTATTTTAGATGTTAAAGAAATAATTCCTATCACTCAAAAAAAAAAAAAAATTATATAAAAAATAAAATAAATTTTTTCTCGCAAACAAAAAAAAAATTCTCGCAAACGAACAAAAACTAATTTATTTTTCTCGCAAACAAAAAAAAAAATTCTCGCAAACAAAAAGAAAAAAATTTTTTCTCGCAAACCAAAAAAAAAATTTCTCACACATAAAAAATATTTCCTTGCATACAGAAAAAAAAAAATTTTTTTTCAATCATACACATTTTTTTTTTTTTTTTTTTTTTTTTTTAAATTGTTCCACTCCATACGGAGTGAAAAAAAAAAGTTCTGTTGGCCGTTAAGATGTTCAAAAATTTCATGACACACAGATAAGCATGTACTTTAATGTTGTTTCTGAAATAAAAATTCTCTAAATTCACCATGTGTTTTATCACTGTCATGTTGGTTTCACACGAGTTTTGCTTCGTACAACGTGTAAGCCTGTATAGCATACGGTTCGAAACCGCCAACAGGACGGACAAGGGGAGCTTAAACGATACGTGACCGTACCTTTGAATTTTGGTACACATCATTTAAAGAAAAAAAAATTTCTCCAACATGTAAACACATCGGTTTACATCCAGTGTGTAATCCCCAACACGCCGATCACCCCGAGGTCTCCAGCGCCAATTAAAACCGTCACCCCAGATGACACGCGCCTAAACCCTGACCAACTGGGCGACCCCGGGTCGAACACCAGGACGGTTCGCAGACTAGGTTTTTCAACCATCACAGGAAATTTCATGTTGTGATCATTTAAACTGGTGTTTTTCTGTGTAGAACAGGTAAATTTGGCAGAACGTAATCACGAAACTGGAAAATTTACACAATTTGGTGGTTTACTAACAATAAGCAATATTGAAGAAAGATCATATATCTGCAAAAGTCCTGATTAAAAGATATAGACAAGAGTAAGAGTATAGGCACTTTATTTCCATATTTCAATTTTTTATTTATTTGAATGGAGAAACAACAAAGCTACTATTCCCTTGTTTCAGGAAAACATTCTTCTGGTTTATGACAGAAAAATAAATGTAGTGATCATTTTAAAATAAGATTTTAAAACATACATCAATGTATCCATAAGAAATATTAAACAAGTCCACATAATCATAAACTCCTGATTAAAGCTTGGATAATGTATAAAAAATATCCCCATTTTTAAATATTTTTTTGAAATGTCATGAAAATGCTTAGTGAATTCTTAGTAAGCACATGTTTAGTGTACCTGTATACAGCAGACAATGTTGAACAGACTTTAATTGTTCAATTTAACTGAATTTTAACTGAATTTTTTAACATTTGCGAATGTTGCCCGCTGTGTAAAGTGTAAAAAAGAAAATCACACGTCGAGAACGTTTAAAAACAACAGGTAGACCGCTTTGGATGCGCGACAACGGGCGAGAAGAGCTGGAAAAAACCTTTATTGAGCGATTTTAAACGGTTTAGTGGGGGTAGGACGCATTGCGCGCCCTCGTCATCACGCTGCGGATGCCGAGGGTACTAATAAAACACACAGCGTCCTTTGGGGGAGCACCGTTGTCGAAGCCGACGTGAAAATGCGTCCTTTGGGGAGCGCCGTTGTCGAAGCTCCGTTGTCGAAGCCGACGTGAAAAGCCATTGAACGGCGGCGCGCTTTTAAACAAAAACCTCTTTCCGACTTTATAAACCCATCAGCCATCCCGACATCAGTAAGGTGAAGGTTGTGAGTGCCCAGAAACACGCACAAACGCATTGTGAGAGAATGATTTTTGACTGTTTAGCGAGGTGGTGGAGGAGTAGGTGGGTGAATAGCGCGCCCTCATCATCACGCTGGGGCCTCCGAGGAAACTTGATTTCACTGAGAAACGAGGTTGTTTTTGCTGAATAACTTTGCCAAATTCGACCCCAGGACCAAACGACTTTACAACAAACCTTCTAATATAAATGCCAACTCGAATTGAAAACGTGTGGGTTTCTCTCACCCGTAGACAATTAACAAATGCGAATTCTGTTTTGGGTGGTTCCAATCAGAATAAGGCACGGCCGCGGAGTAGGCTCCCCAGCCGCAAGGTCGTTCAAGCATCTGTTCCCAGTGGTTGCACTAGTCAGGGGAAGGTTCCAAACCGTCCCTAGTTAACCGAATCACCACGGCTCTTATGCCCTTGGCCACGGCATAAGGTGGGTGCAGATCAATCCCCTTCGAGGCTTACAGCGACGGCTGTCCCTGTGTGTAGCGGTGGTGCTGTGCATCTCAATGGAGTGTACCGACACCCTAAGCTCTGCCCTCCACTTTCTGCACAGGAACCAGCGCCCTGGTCGAGTCTCGAAGTGCCCCAGCTGCCTCAACCGCCCGCCAGCCTGCATAGGCGTGGGTGGACCGGAACCCTTGGACTGTCACCATAAGAGCGCTCTGGCGACAGTACAGGCAGTTCAGGACCACCGACACCAAGCACAGGGTGGGAGGGAGAGGCAGCACCCCCCAAAAAACTACTTCTCCTTCTTTCTCTTTCCGCTATCCTCTCTTCTCTCTCTCTCTCTCTCTCTCTCTCTCTCTCTTTTTTCCGTTTCTTCTTCTTTCTCTTTCTCCTTTTTCTTATCTTTTCATCTTTCTTATCTTTTATGAATATTGAATAAAGCATTATGAACCATAAAAAATATGATTCAAATTATTACTAGCGGTTAAAACCCAACGATCCCATCGCTTCAGTGCATGCGCATATAGGGTGTTGCTAAAAGGTGAAATAGTAGCCTACAGAAGCAGTCAGAAGCGGGGTTTCTGTGGTGATTTTAACAATGGGAAAGCAGACCCTTTCTCACTGAAAAGTTTACAAAATGTTCTCTTTCTTAAATTAATTTTCTGTTTATACGGTATCTTTTTTTTAAATAAATTTTTACATGCATTAATTATTTTATTTTTTGAAAATACAATGCTCGTAGTCTTTTGACATTATCTAAAATTTATAATTAACATGATAGTTAAAATTCGATCAGTCAATAAAATGTACAATTAATAATATAATTAAAATACATTTAATTTATAAACAATAAATAAAATAATTACAATTCCATCCATTCCAAATTAGCAACGCATGGTCTAAATAGAGTGTTGCTAAATAAAATAATTACAGTTCCATCAATTCCAAAATGAGATCAATTTCTACAATAATAACAATAATAAAAATAGAAAACAAAATAAAAGGTGAAATAAAAATAAATAAATAAAAAATAAAATGAAAATAATAAACAACAACAAAAAAACAATAAGTATTTTTACAAGGTTATTAAACATTTCTATATAATAATAAAAAAAAATTTAAATTAGTACCAACTAATTTTTTCACAGATTTTTATCGAAATTTAAATACAGAGTGGTGCAAATAAAAGTAGCTTCGCATGAATTGCTTTCTATTCATGCGAGGCTACTTTTATTTGCACCACCCTTTATTTCTGTATATTTTCTTCATACGTGTACTGTAAAACAAATTGAAATAATCCTTCAAAAATTACTTTCATCAACGATGAATTGATTATTGATTTAAGCATACGCAATAAGATTGACATTATTTGTAACATACCCATATTCCCATCGTTACAAATTACACGAATAATTTTCATAATAGCTTTCATTGTCAAATTCTCTTGAAGTTCTTGAAATGTAGTTTTATAAATTAATGTTTAATTTAAATTTTTAATAGAGATTCTTATCTCTTTCAGTTGTGGAGCAGTTAGGCGGCCGCATCAAAGGGCTGCATAAGCATAAGGGGGGGGGGGCATTTGTATAGATTTGCCTCGCCTCATACTGAGAAAGTACTGAATTTAATCTACCCTGGATACAGCCGAGCTAATAAGACCCTGATGGGCATATTTCTGAAAACAGAATTTGAAAATGTGAAAAAGTTAATTCGTTTTCAAGTTATCGTGCAAACGGCGGATGGCTGGACGAACGGCCGGATAAATGTACAGACCAAGCGTGCATTTTTATAAGTAGGTTTTTGCTAAAGCTCCTAATAATAGGTGAAAAAGCGTCTTGTTACTTGATCTCCCGAGGAACAAGATAACAGCGTGATAGTCGACAATCGAATTCAAACGATGGAGAGAAAAACAACTCTTAAACCATAAACACACTATGGATAACTATATTAAAAATATGAATGTAGCCTCTTGTCCACAAGAATTACTAAGTACAAGAATTTTCTTTCATCAACTCATCATCAGCAGAATACACTAATGAATACATCAAACAGCCAATACAGAAAGAGTTAGCCAAGAGGGAAACAAAATGAATTTTTTTTTAACAACACCCTCTATATCCCGTTGAGATATAGAAAGTGTTGGTTGAGGTCAAATAATAATTGATAGCTGAACAGAGAATAAAATTTAAATATATTCATAAACTTGAAGGAAAAACATCGGGTTATGATATTATTTGAAAAAATTGAAGGAAAAATTCTGCAACCGGGATTCGAACCAGTAACATCGAGTGTCATTTCTTGATTGCTCGACGCCTCTACCATTTCAATATCATATACAAAAAAAAAAAAAATACTAATAAATATACAAAATTTAAAAAAATAAAATAAAAGGATGTTGTTTAACTGATAAAATATAACTTATTTAAACAATCGAAAATTATTTAGTTATACAAAAAAAGCAGTACTTATGAAATACTTTGTGATATTATTTTAACTTCAAAGGTAATCTATTTTAATTTCAAAAAGAATTTTGAAAGGTCAAGTTTTCTTTAATTTTTTATTAATTTTATTAATTAATTAATTATTATTATTATTATTATTATTATTATTATTATTATTATTATTATTATTATTATTATTTTATT
>JAHWFO010115767.1:1125657-1158717 GCA_023313115.1 Rhysida immarginata
ATTATTATTATTATTATTATTATTATTATTATTTTTTATTTTTTTTAATATTTTTTTTTAATTTTTTTTAAGTGATTGTTTTTTTTTAAATGCAGTAGAAAATCCATAACGAAAAAAAAATACAGCATAAATAGAAAATTTATTTAAGAAAGAGGAAATATTGTAAACTTCTAAGTGAGAAACCATCTGCTAAAATCATCACAGAATCATCACATCTGTAGGCTACTATTTCACCTATTAGCAACACCCTATATGCGCATGCGCTGAAGCGATGGGATGCGTTGGGTTTTAACTGCTAGTAAAATATTAAGAAAAACAGAATCTGCTCATCAAAAATGGCCGCTCCATTGCCATGGCAACCAAAATGGCGGTCCGCTGGGCTTATCTTATCTTTTGATCTTATCTCTGCTGATAAAAAAGGGTGACATGAGGCTGGTTTGTATACCACCGCCTGAGGCGAGGGCGTGGTGGGCGTGGCCAAAAGTGGTATATAAAGTGGCCTCATGCAACCGGAAGTGGGGGTGGGAGTGGCCGGAAGTGGTATATAAAGGGCTGCCTATACTACTCACAGTGTATTCCCACTTCTCACTAATAAAAAGATTTGTCTTAAGAAGTTTCACAGTAACTGAAATGTTCATTGTGAAAAAAAATCAGCCTATCTTGTGTTTCTTTGGTTTGTATTACCTTTAAAAGTTATTATCAAATCTCCATAGATAAGATCTTTTATGGCCATTTGAGATAAATACAATATGTCCGGATATCAGAAATTATAATGCAGCATATAATCTCTTATCCGAAATCCTTGGGGGCAGCTGTGCTTTGGTTTTTTAATTTTTTTCCGATTTTGAGAAGTTAAAGTTTTGTTTGCATTTTTTGCGTGCTTTTTAGTTTTTCTTTATGTGCAAATGTGAAATAGAACTGTAGAAGTGAAGCAATGAGAAACAGAAGAGGAAGCGATTATCGTTATCAATAACGCAGAAAGTGGAATTATCACGTTTATCATGATGTCGAAACTATAGGTTAACAGCAAATGCATATTCATTCTGTACGAGCGATGAGTCACAAGTGATATTTAATGCAATAAACGCAACAACATTGGCTAGTTCGGTTGCATTCATGAAAACTCATCTGTTACAGATGGCCATGATTCTACAACATGGCCACTGTAGAACAGGGTGAGTCAAAAATCATTAGACATACCTGTATTTCGAAAACTGTGTGTAAAATGAGCGATGTGACCATGGTATCAGGGAATAGGATAGGTGCTCTATCTGACGGTGCAGTTTTGAAGTTTGGCCGCCCATCTTCAAATCTGCCATTTTGAGTCAAAGTATATTTTTCTAAATGGGAACAGGAATCATGTGGAATATCAAATAAAATGAGTTTTTTTTCTCAGGAGTTCATTCCTGCAACCGGATGCCAGTTATCTGTTGCGGTTTCCAAATTATAACAAAACTTTGACAGCTTCCAAACGAAAACACACCAAAATCTGGGTTGCAGCTTCTAAAGGACGTGTTCAAGGAATTGTCCCTGCTGCTGAACACAGAGCTCAAGGCGCTTTAACAATTCATTATGTATGCGCACAAGAACGTTGGTGGCAATGTTGTCACAGGCCTGTAAGATGCTTTTTGCTAAAGGTGATGTTTGTTTTGCATTTCCACAGCATACACAGTGCTGAAATGTTACAAGTGGTCTCCGCAAGTAAAAATATAGGGATCTGGAGAACGTGGTGGCCACTCCACAAGACCCCGCCAGCCAATTTATTGACTAGGTAATTGCCCATTTCATCCGTTGTGTGGTGGTGACCATCTGTTAGAAAAAAACTTGGGAACACAGTGTTCTGTAACATTCGCAGGTACTCATCAGCGTTTAAGGGATGCCTATGAAAATTGACCCAATTAAACGGGTGCCTCAAATTTCACACCACACAATAACTTTGACTTCGTATGGATCTATCCAATGAGGGTTCGTATCGCTCCAATATCTCATTTCTGATGGTTCACTTCCCCATCCATGGACATAAAAATTTGTCCCATCACTGAACACAATGTTATGTGCAAATGAAGGATCCAGTCGATAGCTATCCAGAACCCAGGTACAGAACTCCTCACGTCTGTCCAGATCATCTTCGGAAAGTTTTTGCTGCATCTAACCTTTGAGTGAATGCCACCTGTTGGTACGCAGATTCCGTGTTATGGATGATTGGCTGAGTCCACACTTAGCAAGTCGTCTTGTGCTGCGTTGTGGATTCTTTGCAAATGCTGCCAAAAAGAATTTTATATTCAACAGTTCCAATATCTCTGAAATGTGATATCACATATGTGACGCACTGTGCACGATATGTCCTCTTTCAGGTTGCCGGGCGTTGAAACAAACTGCAATGGGGTAGGGGCGTTCTCCGGATATCAGGATCAACTCAATCCTTTCCTCTTTCATTAGGATATCATCTTCAATTACCTGCAACAGACAATGGCACAGTGTCAATGTTTTGGTTAATAAAGTGTGAACTACAACAGATAACTAAAATCTGATTGCAGGAATGAACTCCTGAGAAAAAACTCAGGTGTTATTTGATATACCACATGAACCCCTTCTCATTTAAGAAAATGAACCTTGTCCTAAAATGACGCATTTAAAAAAGACGGCCAAACTCCAAAATTATCCCAAAAGATAGAGGGTCTATCCTATTCCCTGCTAGCATATACACATCATTCATTTTACACATCATTTCCGAAATACATCTATATCCAGTGACTTTTGACTCACCCTGTAGATGTTTACTGATACGGAGCTTTCGAATTTCTCAATGTATAAGATTCTGTTCGCGTTGGTACCACGAATACCTTCAAGTATTTAGGTATTGAATTAGTACATGATCTCTCTTGGGACTCGCAGGTTAACGCGCTTTTATTACTAGGCATAGTTATCTATCCCCTTGTATTTTAAAGCTATTATACTACTCTCTGATTTATTCTAATTTAACCTATTGCATTATTTTCTGGGGTGCAACAACCGCTGTTAATTTAGCTGGAAATATTCTACTCAAAAGTGGTTTCTTAGGTTACTACTAAAGTTATCTCGTAGCATGTTTGTTTCCGCACTTTTCGCCCCAAATGGTATACTAACTGTTAAACAGATTTTTAAATTACAACTTCGTGCCTTTGTTTATAAAGTAAATAACTCTTTAATTCAACTAACTACTCCATTTCTATTAAATTAAATTAGTGAAGGTCACAATTATCCAACTAGGCGGGCAAACAGTATCTATCTCCCTATTCATAGTATTTCGGTAATTGTGTTTCTCATTTAAGCTTATGTGAATAGGCTAATTTACCATCAGAATTAAGAGCCCTATCTAATTTCTCGAAATTCTATCGCCGGTTAAAGCGCTATATTTTTCTGGAATTTTTCTTATTAATCCCGTTTTTATAGTACTGTTACTGTAGTTTCTTATGTGTTTTATTTTTGTTTATAATCACTTGCTTGACTTATAGACACTCTGGAACCAACTTATGGTTACTTACAATACCGGTTCCTTTTTTCTGTATCTTTATTTTTCTTAAATAAATAAATAAATAAATAAATAAATAAATAAATAAAATAAGATAATGAAATAAATAGCTTACTTATTAAGCAGAGATGGTACATTAAAAAAATTCATAGTGTAGCCGAGCCAGCCGGTATCTTGGTAAAAAGTAACGGAACACAGTTCTAAAGTTTATCCTACTAGATACTTATAATTGACTCGACTCTCCAGAAAAAATGCGGTTTTTAGAATTTGTCAATGTATAGAATTTCGGATAAAGGCTTTCCTATCTGATGCATAGATTTTGCGATGTTAATAAAAGTTCTTTATTTAGCCTCAAATAAATCTCAAAAGAAACGTTACGTAACGCCAGACCTAATACCCCCTACCCTTCTATATCGCTGCATAATGCTGTCCAAAACGTCCCTCCTCTTCTCAAGCGTTACGTGTCAACTTAATTGGACGTCCCCTTATTAAGTCAAGTTAATTGCATTTGGTGAATATGGCATTTAAATTTACCATAATTAATATAGAAATGTTCAGATCAATTTAAATTTAGCTGATTGAAGTGGATTCAAAGCTTGAATAATTACAGTAGCTACATTCAAAAACTCCGTGCTGGTCGTGTAAAGCGTGTCGTGTCGGGTTAATTTAAACGATCCGTGCTAGGTTAATTTTTGAATGTGCACGTGTTGTCTGTGCTGTCTAGCACGATTTGTGCTGCTACTTGAGTTGAGACATGACCACCGAGAGAGAAGGCCGCCGCAAATGAAAATGAATACATTGTTACATCATCATAGATAGTGCAAAAAATGAATACATTGTTACATCATCATAGATAGGGCAAATTCAGGTAGAAATGCGAATAACAATGCACTATCTATGTGATGCAACAATGTATGATTTTTCCGTGAGCAGGCTTTCTCTCTAGGCGGTATTGATTGTTTTGTCTGCCTGAAATAACAATGGAAATCAGCTAAATGAACAGGTCGTTAGCATCCAGTAAGTCGTGTCCTAATTATCGTGGTTACAATTTTCACGCCAGATGGAGATACTGGAGCTATTAGCGATAGGCAGTTTACTTTCGACCCAATCTTCTCCGATTATCAAAAATAACTTTTCTGCTTTCCATAACCGATGTTCTTGAACAAATAGAGCTCCTTCTACGCTAATTAATCATGGGATGATGGCGCAATTAATTCGTATAACTATAAAATATTCAGGGAAGCGACGTTTTTCCGCCATTACAGCTTTTCATGAGAGAGAGATGAGGAATGCCACAATGAGCATGCGCGCCAATGTCGTGCTAGAGAACTTAAAAAAATGTCGTGCTCTGTGCTAGGCGTTTTGCAACACGGGACACGGTTCGTGCAGGAAGTGACATCAGATTTTAGCAACATGACACGCTTAACACGACTAACACGGAGTTTTTGAATGTTGCTAGTGCTGTTAAGTGGGAATACACTGTGGATAAAGACATGATGCAAGAAAACAAACCTTTTGTCCACGAAAGTTTAATGACGTTGAATTTTGCGTTGAATAATGATCTCAAAGAGATGGAAATACGTGTTCGCCCATTAAACTTTTGTGGACAAGAGGTTTGTTTTCTTGCATCATACAGTGTTGTTGTTGAATTTATGAAAGATGGATGTTATCAAGTGGCTCCAAAATCACGTCCGTAACCCCGTCCAGGAATGATCCCAGGTCCGTGTAGGCTGTAAACCAATTTTAGCCTCTTTAATTATAATTGAGACCGAGGTTAAGATTCAATAATATTTAATTAATGTATGGCTTGTCGGAGTGCCTTCCTCAATTAAAATTACAGAAAGTACAATGAGTTACTTGTCTTTCTAGATGATTGTTCGCAGTAATCAGTTCCAGCTAGGCTTACTCATGGATTCGAACCTCGTTACGTGTTGTTCGCATACCCTGATTGACACATGAGGGACAAACGCACACGGAAAAGGAAAAGTCAATAGTTTACTTCCATACAATATGTAATAGGTTTGGTTTGTTTGGTATTAACGTCCTTTTCGACTTCTACGGTTATTTCAAGACGGCGTTATAGGGGCCGCAAATTTTGCCTCGCAAGGGTTCTTTAACGTGCAGCTGGCAAACGGGACCAACGGCTTTACTTCTCTTCGGAAGGAAATGCGTGATCTCAGGATTTCCCACTGAAAAATCCTCGTCGTCCTCAGCCAGGATCGAACCCGCGTACTCGGGCATCAGAGTCGATCACGCAACCACTGAGTCACCGAGGCCGATCAATATGTAATAAGAAATGATAATTTATTCATCAAACAGTTGCGACTAGCATTCTACACAATAAGCAATTCAACAGTTATACGTTACTCATCTTCATCGTAGGGTCCAAGTGTCGGTACATTCATCAACGTGGATTCCAAAATTCCATCAAGCATAACATCCTTCTGTTCTGTCATCTACGGGGCTCAGTAACTAGGTCAGTTCCTTTTCTAGAAGAATCCCTCGTTTTTCAACGCTTTATAGTACACCCAAAAGCAATTGCTTGTGCGCATAAAAGGAACAAACATAAAAATCTCCGTTATAAAACTGGCCATCTCATATTCCGACAACATGACTACCTTGTTTTTCGTTTCCTTTCTACATCTCCCCAGAGCGAGGCAGAAAGCCCCGTACCCCCCAAATAAATTATCACCACCTGAAGGATTTCTTAACAATACCCCCGCGTCATCTTCAACAATCCGTTTACAGTATACTCGTTTTCATGGAAAGGCAGTAACTCAAAACTATCAGACGATAACAATGCCTTTTAAATTGTTGCTAATAGACGGAAAAAAAAATTACAGTAAACCACGGTCTATTGATATAGACCTTTCCCTTGAAACCGAAACTGGAGTAACTGCGCAGAAGCAGGATAGCAAAAAACTTCCGTTTTCCACTGGATGTGTCTCTGTCTCACTGTATGAGAAAAGCTGCAAGACAGTATGGGAAAGCACGTCACTGGTTTTTCACCTCCGCCCCGTAAAGTAGTCTCTGACTGCCCACGCGTAGTGTTCAAAAACATGAAGCACTGTTTCATTTTCATTTCAGCCACTATGATTCAGTTTCTTTTTTATTGGCTGCGCGTTGATCTGAATGAGATGACAATTGGTAACGTGGCTTTTCCATACTGCCTTGCAGCTTTTTTCATATAGGGAGGCAGACTTTAGTAGTGTTTGCACATTTCAAGGTAGGAAACGGAAGTTTTTTTTGCTGTCCTGCTTCTGCGCAGCTACTCTAGTTTCGGTTTCAAGGTAAAGGTCTATACCACAGGCGGGTTCTTTATCTTACATGAAGCATAGCATTAGAGGGGAAGTATGCCAACTCCGTAGTTCGGCCGTTCCTTCGCTAGATGGCAAAAATATCGCTAGTAAGGCAACATTTGGTTGTTCTTCAGTAGAAATTGTTATGAAAATGTTTGTTTTCTGTATTCTTAAACAAGGAAGTAGTGAAAATAGGTCCAGACATAATTTTGAAGCTGTATTTTTATTTTAGCATTAGCAAATATCTTTAATGTCAATCATTTTATTAATTTTTTACATCTAACCCCCCCCCCCAACGCTATTTACAACTCTGTAACTCCATCCTAAATATTACTAAAACATACCAGAATATCTAAATTACTCTAGAAATTTAGACAAAAATGCTTTAAAAACTTAAATGTCGATTTTAATACAGTATTTTTTACAAAAATTATTTAAATATAACTGTAATTGAATTAGCTATGAATATTAATACTGTAGTATGTTTTTATGATTCAAAGGTTCACGCATGTAAAATCTGAACAGAAATCATCCACTGATTTATGATAGTAGTGTTAACTACAGATATAGTGACTTTCAGCACGACAATGGCACAGACATGACCTCTTTTATTATTACAGACCTGTTTTATTGAATAATTACCATTGTCGTTTTGGCATTTCTTAATTTTGCCGTGGCGCTGGTTAACCTCCATCTCTGATTGTTTCCAACACGATCTATAGATATTCATGGTCATCGAGCTCCATTGTAAAATGAAGCTAAAGTTTCTAGCTCCCGATAGGGCGGGAACTCTCTTGAAAAGTGGCACTGCATGTACAATCGGCCAACAAGGTTAATAAAAGGAGGTTATGACACCAACTATTACAATGCTATCGCCATTTTGTTTCACACTTCTTGATTTTTTTATTAATTTATACAAAACCTTTTTTACATTAATGTTAACAGATTTAAAATTTCAAGTTTATTTACACTTTAGCATGTTTATATATATAGGGTGTTTCTAAATTATCTCTCGTATTATACATGTTTATTACTCAAAAACTATTACAGATAATGAAATAGTTTCTTAGCCTTGCGTGAGTTGATAATGAAACACGCGGTCGGCGTTTGTTGCCATTGTTGGCGGTGTGAAACAAAATGGAGAAAAACGCTATGCATCTTGGGATCGTGACATAACCTCCTTTTATAAACCTTGTCGGCCAACTGCGCCTGCAGCGCCCCCTATCGGCAGATAGAAACTTTACTTTCAAATTCAGTTTCAATGAAAATCTCTACCGCAGGATGCGGTCGGCCTTAGTGCGATCTATGCGGCACTGGCGCGATCTGTTTTTCTTAGCTTCTCGGAACAATGGAAAATGGCCGAAGCTCGATGACCATGAATATCTATAGACCAATGACGTTTATTAAAGATAGACTCCGAATCCTATTGTTGTAACTTGAAGCAAATTGGGAAGCTCCATGCCCAGAACTGTCATGGCTGAAAGTGAGTGAAGATGATGCAAAACACATTGCTAAACACGAGAGTATCTGATTACTAATTCTTTCACACGCCGATCAAGTTTATCTTTTCGTTTACTTTGTATTTGAAGTATTTTATTATATTTTATAAACAATTTTTTGATCATGGTTTCAATTTCAATTTCGTTTCGATTGTCTTTCAGTAATGTATTTTCATTTTAGTTATGTATTTTTGATTTATTTTTGTGGAAAATGATTTCTGATCTTTTTTCTTGTCTGTTTGTACAATTGTACGCAGAACAACTTTGAATAATGGTTTTGAATTAATAATTCCTCGAGCCCAAAATCTTCAAAAACTAATCAGCCACACAGCTAATTACTCCACGGCTCACTCCTGCCCAGAACTATCATGGCTCAATTTGCTTCACTTTTTGCCGTTGTTAACAATAGAATTCGGAGTCTATCTTTAATATACGTCATTGCTATAGACCGTGGTTTCCAACAATGAAGGTTACATTGTTGCTTGGAATAAGATGGTCAGCTGACTTTTCAGTGACGTTAAAAACAAACTGAATAAGCATTCATTTCAATAACCAAATTTGGGTTTCTTTTTATTCGCTATTTAACTCTTTTTTTAAAAAAATAAAAGATTCTATGCAAAAAAAAAATTTAATACGTTATGTATTTTTTTAATTTTGTTTGCACTACATTTTGTTTATATCAATTGATAAAAAGGGGAGGTTAAACAGCGCCATGGCAAAATTGAGAAACGCCAAAAGCAACAATGGAAATTATTCAGTAAAACAAGTCTGTAATAATAAAGGAGGTTAGGTTAGGTTAGGTTAGGTTAGGTTAGGTTAGTTAAAACAGCAGTGAAGAATTTAGTATTTATTTTTCCAAAAGTTCAATAATCATATATTAATAATCAATGAAAGATTAATACATAATTTGTAAATATGTTTCAGGTATGGACTGTTCAAGTTATTCAATTACTATATGTGCTTTGACATATTTAAAATAATTTTAATGTGCAATAGATACTCAGTGTCCGCGCAGTCCGCTCGCCAAATCGCCAGTGGCGACAGTTCAACTAATCTGACGAATAAACAATCACATTTGGCGAACATACTTGGCTAATTCTATTTATATAGAAAATTTTTTCTTTCAGCCTCGAAAATGAGATTATCATGTGATTAAAAGGATATGTCATTTATTAGGAACATAATTTTTTTAATTTTAAATTTTGGCTAAAACATGAGATTCTGGCTTAAAGAAAATCGCTATTGGCTAAACCATTGGCGATAAAAATTTCAAGTACTGAGCGGCTACTGGATACTTGTATCAATTCTTTTAAATTGAATATGTCAGATCAAGAGGGGATTAAGCCACATTTATGGCATATACAAGTAAAAAAACAACAACAAAAAAGAGGAATCTAATATGCACTATTCTCAATACATATTACTATACATTTAATTTTAACACAGTGGAAAGAATATTAGGTTTATTTGTTCTACATAACTCCAATTAATATAAATAAAAATTATTAAACATTTCTAACATGTGTTTTTTTTCTGAATTCAGTTTCAAAACTTTTAAAGCATCTTTCTCAAAATGTTACTTATGTCCAACATCATCAGTTTGTGCAGAATTAAATGGCATCATTAAATAAAGATATGTTTATGAAAATTGTCATACAGGGTGGTTATAATTAAAGTGACACCATTTAGACTCTTCTAGCGGCCGTTCTGGTAATCAGATTTTGACGAAACTTGAAATATATGTTATACAGATCACGAGGAAGAGAATTTTGCAATAAAAAAGTTAGTTCACATTTTGACCGCTACGTCAAAATATGGCGCTGATCATGTAAGAAACTATCTGAGAATTTTTACTCAATCAGAGACGTTATGCAAATGAGATGTAAAATTAGAAAAGCTTTAATATAACAGTGAAATTAAATGTAAAGTCATTCTTCACGATGGCTTTAGCCAAAAAGGATCGAGCTTTATTGGTGAAGTTGTTTTATCAAAACTGCAATAATGCTTCTGCTGCACTAGAAGAATATCGACGCTGGAAAAACTTGCGAAATGGGCATATGTCCATTAGTGGTTTAAAAAAGATGATTAAGAAATTTGAAGAAACTGGTGAATTGCGTGTGCTGCCAGTGAGAGGACGGAAACGAATTGCAAATGAGACTGTGGAAGACGTTGCTGCTGCTGTAGTGGAGAGTGCTTCAAGTTCCCAATATTCTTCAGCAAGTGCTCGAGCCGTATCACGTGATTTATCTATTCCGTGGTCTACGGTACAGAAAGTTTTGCGTTCCATTTTAAAGTGGTATCCATACAAAATCCAGGTGGTTCAAAAGTAGCTTCATGAAGATCCGGAAATACGCACTGATTTTGCTTGCTAGTTTCTGGCTAGAATAACCGTCGATAATGCATGGCCATGGAACATTTTGTGGTCAGATGAAGAGCATTTCACACTAGACGGAGCAGTGAATGCTCAAAACTATCGCATCTGGGGTACTGAAAAGCCGATGGCTGTGCATGAAAAGCTTTTGTACTCTGATTAAGTGACTGTATGGTGCGGATTCACTTCACATTTCATTCTTGGCCCCTTTTTCTTTGAAGAGAACACTTCTCGAGGCACTAAAAGATGTTCAAACACTGGTGCTCGTTACTGCGAACTTCTGCAGCAGAAAGTCATTCCTGCTTTACAAGAAAGACAATGTTTAGACACTACTCTCTTTATGCAAGATGGTGCAACACCCCACATTGCACGACAAGTGAAGGAACTGCTTCATGCTCATTTTGGAGATGATCGGGTGATTTCGAGAACTTTTCCAACTGCATGGCCTCCTCGTTCACCGGACTTAAACCCTTGAGACTTCTGGTTGTGGGGATATTTGAAAGATAATGTCTATGAAGGAAGAATACGGACTGTCTCTGAATTGAAAGCAAGCATAACACGCCATATCACTGCGATTCCTCAGGAAACCTTCGTTCTACTGTGGAACGTGCAATAATGCGCTTTGAACATGTCATTGACACAAATGGAATCCACATTGAACAAATGCTCTGATTTTATAAATTTCTCTGCTTCTAACTTGTGTTTGTTATTATTCATGCGCCATATTTTGACGTAGCAGTCAAAATGTAAACTAATTTTTTATTGCAAAATTCTCTTCCTCATAGTCGGAACGTTTTCAATTTTGGTTTGTTATTACTAATTTAAATAATTTTTTATTAATGTAGATTTTGAACTTTACAGAGAAATGTGTGCTCTATTAAATGCAATCGTTCTTGTTTATGTGGAACTGATCAATCTGAATAAATAAAATAATTACTAATATTACTCAAGCATTAGTAGTTTATGATCTCATACTTTTGGCCATGGGTTGTAAGTAAAATACCAGCTTCACTTAATTGCATTCCTCGAGGCTTGTTTCGTAGCTTAACTATGTTTATACATGCATATTACCTGTATCCAAATTAATTAACATAGATTTGAGCCCATTATCGTTAGGAGGGGTTCTTTATACATATGCGACACTGAACAGACTGTTATAATAAAAATAAAGGCAACCGTAAGTTTGTTTCTATATTTATTCGAAAAGAAAAAAAAAAAAAAGGTAAAGAAAAAAAATATAAATCATTCGATCGTCAGTGAGGGTTTTAATGGTACGCCTACCTCAGCTGTTCAAAATAATGATGAAAAATAGGAAAGAAAATTCCGCAGCCCGGAATCGAACCAGGAACCTTTGGCTCGGACCGCCAACGCGCTAACCAATTGCGCCACTGTGGCCATGAAAGCATTTCGCTATTTACATGACCTTAGGGCTTAGTTAGAGCAGTTACCTAGTTCGCCGGCTGGGACTATCTTTCCTAAGGCGTAAATTCTTAAAGAATAAATCATTAGATGGTCAGTGAGGGTTTTAATGGTTGTGATTGTCACATATTGAGATAATAAATAAGTTCAATAAATATTCAATTAATTTAATAATGCATAGTGGCAATACAAAGCACATAATATTCATTAATTATATATTGTTGTAGTTAATCGTTAATTTCCTAATTGTTGTGGTAATGCGCGTGTATCTCGAGATGGCTTTTGTTGAAAAAATTGAAATGAATATGTAGTTGGAATTTTTCGTCTTCGTATATAATAAAATGATTACGTTCGATTTTAAAAGTGTTAAACTTAATGAGCCCACGCATAACATCTGGTAGCAGAGCGTGGTTACCTGGTTCCAGAAGTACCCTGGATAAGCCTGAATATCTAGCTGCAGTGCTGTGAATAATTAAAAGAGAACTATTCACTTGATGAAAGATGACGGAGGCATTTGGATTTGCTCGCATAGAACCGCTGACGACCAAGAACTATGGCGTCTGGAGCATGAAAATCATTGCATATCTAAAAGGTAAACATCTCCATGATATTCTGAAACAAGAAGAACCCCCAAGAGGAGAATCCGATGGAAAAGAAAACTATTTGGAATGAATGGAACAGGAAAAATGAAGAAGTCTACGAAATTATCATTTTATCTCTTTCGAATGACGAAGCAATGACTGTAAAGGGCATTTCAAATGCGAAGGAGCTATGGGAAAAGTTGAAAAAGAGACACGAAGGTGTGGAAACCCATCGCAGAACACAGCTGAAAATTGAACTCGCCCGAATGGAGAAATCAGAGCGTGAATCAGTTGACGAATATTTATCGAGAGCTCAAATGATATCAAGTGAAATTCAAGAAATTGGTGGCAAAATTGATGAAAATGAGCTGATTGGATACATCATAGAAGGCCTACCCAAGAAATACAGTGAGGCAGCAACGGCTATTTTTTCCAACCCTAGCATCACATACGACGTAATGCGAGAGACTTTACTTCGTTTTGAGAGAAAATATGACTCGAAAGAAATGGATGTAAAAGCTTACCAGGCAAGAGAATCACACAAAAAGATCAGATGTCATAATTGCGGAAAAATCGGTCATTTATCCAGAACCTGTTGGTTTAAGAAAAAGAAAAACAACACGTATGATGAAAGGAGACAAGGTGACAGAAGTTCAAAAACTAATCGTCATAGAGAGGATTATTATGATGGCAACAGACAAGACATGAATCGAAGATATAATGGAAGTAAAAGGAATTACAATGAGTACTCAAGCACAATAGAAGAAAAGGCAATGTGGAGCTGGGCAGCACTGAAAAACGAAAATCTCGAAGAGAATGAAGACACCATTTGGATGTTGGATTCTGCATGTTCTTCCCACATGACATCTCGAAAGGATTTGTTCAGCGATATGATGGCAGAAGATATTACAATCGCAACGGCTGAGGATAAACGAACTATTCGAGTGGAAGCTAGAGGAATAGTGAAAGCAGTTACAGAGATTAATGAAAACACTCATGTGAAATTAAAACTAAATGAAGTATTGTACGTTCCCGACTTGCGATGTAACTTGCTGTCCGTGCCAAAGCTTGTGAGTAATGGAAAAGAGGTCATCCTAAATGAAGACGGAGCCAGAATTATTGAGAAGAACACTAGAGCTTTGATAGCTGAAGGTAAAATAGAAAACAATGCTTTCATTATCCATTTAACACCTAATAAAGTAAGAAATGAACTAGAAATGGAATCGTGCTTAAAGGCAAAAGAATCTAACAGAATGCTGTGGCATAAACGATTGGGGCATGTTAACAATAATTATCTAAATCTCATGTTCAATAAGCAGCTCGTAATAGGCTTGAACAATTTACATGGAAAAGAAGGAAAGTGTGAGATTTGTGCAAAAGCTAAACTAACAAGAACTCCATTTATAGAAGTTAAAGAGTCGACTGTATCTAGGATACTGGAACGATTACATATCGATCTTTGTGGTCCTTTTAATCCGGAATCACTTGGCGGGAGTAAATACATGTTGACAATTGTTGATGAGTTTAGCAGAAGATATTTAGTAGATTTTGTGAAATGCAAGTCAGACGTCCCTGAGAAGATAAAAGCTATCGTAGAAAGAAGAGAAGTTGAGACGGGATTGAAAGTTAAAGCAATAAGAACAGACAATGGAGCCGAATTCTGCAATGATATTTTAGCGACATATTATCGTCAAAAAGGTATAAAGTCGGAGACCACTGCTTATTCACCGCAAAGCAACGGAATTGCGGAAAGATCCAATAGAACGATATTATCTACAGCCAGATGCTTGTTGATAGAAGGTGGATTGCCAAAGAAATTCTGGGCGGAAGCAGCGTTAACTGCAGCCTATTTGCATAATATCACCCCCAATAAGAAAAGAGAAAATCACCTATGGAGATCTGGAAACGAAGAAAACCATCCATTCGACACTTGAAAGTATTTGGCTGTAAAGCATTTTATCGAGTAGTTGGACGAATACGAAGTAAATTAGACGAAAGAGGAAAACCGTGTGTATTCATTGGCTATTCACATGAAAGGAAAGCATACAGAGTATATGACGTAGATCAGCAGAAGATTTTGGAAAGCAGAGATGTATTATTTATGGAAGACGAGAAAGGATATTCAAACGGAATTGAATTTAATGATGATGATGAAGATAACGAGATTGAGTTAGATTATTTACCGATTGCATCTGGCGAAGCTACAGAGGCTGAATCCAAAACCATAACAAATTTGGAAGATGATCATGGAGAAAAAGATGTTTCAAGTGAAGTGAGAACCAGTTCACAAAATGAAGGCCAAAGCAACATAAGTCCAAGTCAAGATGATGCCATCGCTAGAGGTAAGAGAGGAAGAAAGAGAGGAGTGACCAAGGAAATGTTGTTAGAAAAACATAAACAGGAGAGAGAGGAAAACGAAAGAAGCCTTAGAGAGCAAAACGTAAGAAGATCGTCACGGGAAAGAAAACCCAATCCAAAGTATGCTGCTAAGAATGCAGTAGAAGAATCCATTCCGAAAAATTATAAGGAGGTACTTATCTCGAAAAACAAGAATAAATGGATGGAAGCTGTTAACAAAGAACTGAAATCTCTTGAGAACCACAATGTGTGGGAAATTGTTGATAGAAGAAAAGATATGAATGTTATAAAAAGTAAGTGGATATTTTCGATAAAGAAGGACAACCAAGAAGTGAGATACAAAGCCCGACTAGTAGCCAATGGTTCGCATCAACAGATGGGTAGAGATTATGAGGATTCTTTCAGTCCGGTAATGAAACCTGAATCGTTCCGAATACTACTGAAAATGGCAGCAGTTAAAGATTATGATGTGAAATTCATTGATGTGGAGACTGCGTACCTAAATGCCAGACTAGACAGATGCGTCTTCATGGAACCCCCAGAACATTTAAGATTAAGCCCAAGCAAAGTATTAAAAATATCAGGTAACATCTATGGATTACCGGATGCTGGAAGATATTGGTTTTTTAAATTGAGGAGCATATTAAAAGAAATTGGTTTGGAGCCAACGACTGCCGATCCATGTGTGTTCACAGGAAAATTTGATAACAAAATAATTATTATAGGAATCTATGTGGATGATTGTGTAGTTGTAGGAGAAACTGCCAAAGAAGCAGAGAAGTTAATATCACTTTTGAATAGAAAAATAAAAATCAAAAGGCTCACAGGAAATGTGAAATTTCTAGGCATAGAGATAGAAAAGAATAACGACGGTTTTAAGTTAAGTCAAAAAAAATATATTCAAGAAATTCTTCAAAAATACGATATGGAACACTGTAAACCAGTTAAAACCCCTGGAGTTATCGGAACAAAATTGGATGAATATGATAATTATAGAAAAGTGGATATCACAGTTTATCAAGAAATGATTGGAAGCATTACATATTTAGTAACAGGTACACGACCTGATTTGTCATATTCACTCAGTAAATTCTCGCAGTATTCTAAGGATCCGAGAAAATTCATGTACAGGCTTTGAAGAGAATATTCCGACACCTGCAACATACTAAAAATTTAACATTATCCATTGATAAGACACCCGGAAGACTACATATTTATTCTGATGCAAGTTGGTGCACAACTAAAGACTCAAAATCCTTTGGTGCATATATGATTTGTATTGGAACTACTTTGATCAGTTGGAGATCAGTTAAGCAAAAATTGGTTTTATTATCAACGATGGAAGCGGAATTGATAAGTTTTTGCGATGCTGTATGTGAAGGGAAGTGGATAATTAAATTGCTTGAAGACCTCGATCTTAACGAAATTGTCGAGCGGCCAATTCAAACTTATACGGATAATCAAGCGGTCATCGACTCGGTTAAGAATCCCAAGATCAGCAGCAGAAATAAACACATTGGAAGGAAGTTTCATTTTGTGAAAGACGACCGAGAAAATGGAGAAATTCAGATAAATTATATTGGATCAGAAGAACTTGTTGCAGACGTTATGACTAAAGACGTTAGTTCAACTGTGATGATTAATCATTTAAAGAATTTAAACATTAGCTATTACTAATTGTATCTCCATGTGCGAAAGGGGGGAATTGTTGGGATTGTCGCATATTGAGATAATAAATAAGTTCAATAAATATTCAATTAATTTAATAATGCATAGTGGCAATACAAAGCACATAATATTCATTAATTATATATTGTTGTAGTTAATCGTTAATTTCCTAATTGTTGTGGTAATGCGCGTGTATCTCGAGATGGCTTTTGTTGAAAAAATTGAAATGAATATGTAGTTGGAATTTTTCGTCTTCGTATATAATAAAATGATTACGTTCGATTTTAAAAGTGTTAAACTTAATGAGCCCACGCATAACAACGCCTACCTCAGCTGTTCGAAATGATGGCCCTGGTAATACCTGGCTTCGCGCGCGTTAGTGGAGCAGGGTAAATGTTTCAATGACTAAATTTGGCTTTTTTTCCAGCTTTGACTAGATGTATAGGGTTTAATTCACTCATGACCTCAAGGTTATTCCCATGATAAAATCCGTTGTTTAATAAAATGTCATATTTTTTGTAATTTTAATACTGTTCAGTGTAAGAGTGGATTGTTGATTATTGTTGGATTGTCATATTGTTATAGATAGTATTATTGTTGAATTTATAAATTTAAATAGATATTGTTGCATGAAAAAGGGGGGGGGGCAACACCAAGACAGAAGGCCTGCGCACAGAAACTGTATACATTGTTACATCATCGTCAAACGGCTAAATTGAGAGCTTATTATTGGTAGAAATAAGATTAACAATAGCCACTTTTGTATGATGTAACAATGTATGACGTTTCTGTGCGCAGGCCTTCTGTCTAGGTGGTATGGGGCAACACCACCTAAAGATAAGACCTGGGTGCTGAAATGTCATTACATTGTTACATCACCTCAGTAGGGAATTGTTAACCGTACTTCCACCAATAATAAGCCCTAAATTTTCCCTACTGAGGTGATGTAACAATGAAATGAAATTTCAGCGCCCAGGGCTTGTCTTTAGGTGGTGTTATAGGGGGGGGGGGGCAGTTCACTCATAAAACCTTTGCAACCTGCGGAAATCAATGGCAGGTTGTGAAAAACCTTTCCCGAACTACAGGGCGAGTCAAAAGTCGCAGCACACCCTGTTTTTTCGAAAACCTTGCAGGAATTGGGAAATCTGAATATTCCAGTAAGGTATGGCTGAGGTGGTCTATCTTTTATGGTATGTACTGAACATGGCCGCCATCTTGAATCTTAGTCAATTTTTTAAAAGGAAAGGGGGTTGTGTGATATATCAAATAACATCAGCATTTTCTGACAATTTCATTCCTGTAAACAGATTTGAAGTAGCAGTTATGGTTCAGAAGTTACAAAACAATTTGTTTGGAATTACAGGCTGGACTGTTCTCCATGAAGGACAATCATTTAATGTGTTCAACATGGTGTCCCTCTTGATGAAGGACGCCAAAACCATTCTTGAGGTTTTCTCGTCAGTAGCAGTTATTGGACGGCCACTCCGTGCCTTGTCAACTACAGTCCCAGTTTCTCGGAAATTCGTAATTAAGCACCTGACAGTGTTGTGTGAAATTGGAGGTCTTTTTGGGTGCCAGTTGTTAAAATCTGCAGCTATGACACGGAAACTTCGTTCTCCAGAAATCAAAATTACCTCGATTCTCTCCTCTGTGGTCAAAGCCATCTTCAGTTACCTGCTACAAAATGAAACAAAATGTGTTGTAACTTTTGAACCATAACTGCTACTTCAAATATATTTACAGGAATGAAATTGTCAGAAAATGCTACTGCTATTTGATATATCACACGACCCCCTTTCCATTTAAAAAAATTGACTTAGATTCAACATGGCCGATTTCAAGATGGAAGCCATGTTCGGTACATACCTTAAAAAAAAAGAACACCTCACCCATACCTTACTGGAATATTCAGGTTTCCCAATTCCTGCAAGGTTTTCTAAAAAACAGGGTGTACTGCGACTTTTGACTCGCCCTGTATCGCAAGGCCTCCATCAACTTCTTCAAGAAGGACAATATATTGACCTCTCCATTTCATAACGCAACTAAATATGAAAAAGATTCCGTATATTCCAATATATTCATAAAGACGTTGTAAAATATTAAATGAATTACAACCCCTGGTAAAAAGTATTTGACATTGAGAGGCCACTGACACATGTCTAACTTTAAAAGTCAAATAGGCAATTCACAGTGTTCTAGAAGAAAGGACAAAATTAGTCTATTATAAAACTGTTACTGCATTGTATAATGGAAAAATACTAACATTGTTGAGACATTTTTGGTTGAAAAAAATATTTCCTGAACCCCCTCCATGGAAATAAATATTTGACATCATTCACTCAGGAAAAAAAGTATTTGACATTATCATGAAACTTGCTCTTTGTAATTAATTTTTAATTCAGGATGGATCTGTATTAAACAAGGGTATTTTCGTAGAAAATCCTCTTTTTAATTAATAATATTTTTTGTGGACGGTTCTAACTTCACAAAGAAAGGTGTGAATGTTCTTTCATATTACACACATTCTTCACCATTGGTGAACGAGAAAGGATGGGTCGTTCAAAGGAATATTCAACAGAATTCCGAAAATGATTGATGTACTAAAAGATGGGAAAACACAAGAAGTAGCCAAAATTCTTGGTTGTTCTAGAAGAACTATCACATATACATGGTGTTGCAGATAACTACAGGGCAGTATAACGGGAAGCCTACCCGCTCGAGTGCAGGGGCCGGCTTGGTCGATTGGTAGAATGGAGGAAGATGAAGGTGGCCTGCAGCAGCCAGCAGTTTAATCTGCAACACCCTGTACATGGAGAAAGTTTCGTGAGACAGGAAAACTGGAAAGTGTAAACAGAACTGGGGTTCCAAAAGCGGTAACACTAAAATAATATCGTGTAATGCGATAACTATTTAAGAGTAAAAGAAAATCAACATCCATGTGATAAGACTGTGCGGAATCGGTTAAATCAAATGGGCTACCGTTTTTGTAAAGCAAAGACCAAACCATACACGAACAAACTCCACAAGAAAAAGAGACTCCAGTGGGCCAAACAGCATCAATCGTAGACTCTAAAGATTGGAAGAAAGTAATGTTCTCGGACCAAAATAGAATTTGCCTGTTATGGCGATGATGGAGGAAAGAAGTTCGTATGGAGACCTTCTTCTTTCTCCTGTCGTTCTAGTAATTTGAGGATGCATGACCATTGGTCGTGTTGGCTACAAATGTGTGTTAGATGCATTTTGCTTGGAATTACAGGCTGGACTGTTCTCCATAAAGGACAGTCATTTAATGTGTTCAACATGGTATCCCTCTTGGCCAAGGCACATTTCAAGGCGCTGAATCCAATGGTCATGCACTCGCAGAAGGATTTCCGCAGAAATGCTGGCACACCCTTCTTCAATGCGTTGCTGGAGATGGTGTCTGTTTCTGATTTTCTCTGCATATATGAGTTGCTTTAAATGACCCCACAGATAAAAGTCAAGTGGTATGAGATCAGGTGATCTGGGTGTCCATTCCACAGCACCACGTCAGCCAATACAATGACCAGGAAATTGAACATCTAACCACTGAACAAGAAACCTTGTGTTGATGTTGCTCTAGGGCCCACATGCGAAACTACATACGTCTATCTGGGTCATCCTCTACTAGGTGCTGGAGTATCTGAATCTTGAATGGATGCCATTGATGAACATGAAGGATTCGTACGATCGATGACTGGCTGATTCCACATTCTGACTTAGATTCCACATTAAAAAAAAATGACTTAGATTCAAGATGGCAAATTTCAAGATGGCGGCCATGTTCGGTACATACCGTAAAAGATAGACCACATCACCCATACCTTACTGGAATATTCAGATTTCCCAGTTCCTGCAAGGTTTTCGAAATAACAGGGTACTGCGACTTTTGACTCACCCTGTATATTAAAGCATCATGAAAAGTTTGACGCCCATTGGTTTCGCGAATATACACACACGCACACACGTTGATTTTTATTAATATAGATAGAATATGATTCCCACAAACACATTTTAAAAAAAATGTAAACTTTCCGAGTCCTTTCACTCATGTTTGAAATAATTTATTTTTCTTTATAGCAATGAGACACACTTTATTAAGAAACAAAAAGAAAAAAAGGAAGAAAATGGAATGAAAATGAAATTGTACAGTCGGCTACAAAAGTATCTAGCCACCTGGCAAGGTTATTTTGATGCAAGGTGACTAAGTACTTTTGTTGCCGGCTGTACATAAAATACCTTGAAAAACTTGTAAACAGATATACAAGCAAGAAAAGGGACAATAAGAGACATGAAAGAAAAAATTATAAAAGATATAAACGACAGACTAGCTGAGAGTAAAACTCAGTTGCTTAAGAAAATTATACTCCGCAACTCTGTTGCTTAAGAAAACTATACTACCAGAGAGTAAAATTAGCCAAGAAAAAATTTAAAAAGGCAATACAGTATTTATAAAACTAATGAATTTAATTAAAAGAACTTAACTCGTGTCGACAACAACCTCGGAATTCTTCTCCAACGGGTTCGCCCGACTAATCACACATTGCGCAAGTATGTGGAAAGAGTTGGGGACTATGTCAAAAACTGAATAGTGCATTACACGTGGGGGGACAAATGTAAGCATACGCTATAAAACTAATTTTGAAAATCAGTTATAAAATAAATGTTACAACCTAGGGAGGCAAAACTTTTCAAACACCCTCGAAGATTATTGATTACAACTCACCTTAATTAGAGTTTTTATTAATTTTGTTTGTCATGAAAATTGTTTAAAAATGAATTTTGTTTGTCAAAAAAAATATATTTTATGGATACAAAGTACGAGGGGTGATAAAAAAAGTAAGGTTACAAAGCCTGCAGTAAAACGTGTAAATTTTATTTCATGGAACCGATACAGCTAACTGATGATAGTACATACGAGCGTAAATTAGGTTATTTTACGACATAGTCTCCATATCGGTTTAGGCACTTGTCGGTTCGTGGGATGAGTTTGAATATCCCATCCTGGTAAAAATCCTGTCCTTGCGTGTTCAGCCACGTTATCGCGAAGTGTTTCACCTCCTCGTCTGAAGCGAATCGTCGGTCTCCTAGGTGTTCCTTCAAGTGAGGAAAGAGGTGAAAGTCGCTTGGAGCGAGGTCCGGGTTGTAGGGAGAGTGTTCGATGATGTCCCAGTGTGGTGGTCTTCTAGGCTGTATGAAACTTTCACCTCTATCATCACTTGAAGGAGCATCTAGGAGAAACACTTTAGAGAAAACCAAATAAATACGTAAAGTGAATTGTAAATTTATAAATCATGAGACTAAAGACAAACTAGAATTTAAACGACTAAAATTAAGGAACCAATAGGTTAAATAAAACAAGAGCTGTAATTCTTTTTTATATTCGAGCGGATAAAATCCATAACGAAGTGTTATCATAAGCGTTCCTACGATAATGTTAAACGAAGCGAGCGTCAATTGTTGAACCGTTCTGTGTATGTGTCGATTATTTTTTCATATGCTATTGCTAAAGCGTTTCTACATAATCATATACTGTTGAAGTGATCGATTAACTACTTGCAATTAGCTTTGACAATAATAAGTCTAATTAGTATTCAGACATTGATAATCTTAAGCTTAACAGCAATTTGCTCTTGATAGCAATTAGCTATGGACAACAATTACTATGGACGTTACAAGTTGTTAAATTACGTGCCATATCTTACGCCCGTACATGTATTCAGAATGAGCGATCTTGCACATTGGTTTAGGCACTCAAGACCATTGTTGAATAAAATTTCATATAATTGAAATCGTTCTGAATAATGGTTTGAGTAAGATCAAGAGCATGAGCGTTAAGATTTGTTAGATATATTACACGCCATATCTTAGCATTGAAAGTTTCAACGGTACCATGTAGCACGATTATGACATATACTACTGAAGTAATTACCACTATCATTAATTACTCGTTGTATTTATTCATGGCACTTCGTTACGAGTTGCTTGATATATTACATGCCATATCTCAGAATGGAAAATTTCAATGATACCATGTGGTACGATTAGGATACGTACTACTAAACTATCATTAATTACTCGTTATATCCACTCTTGAAACGTTGTTACGAGTGGTTTGATATATTATATGCCATATCTTAGCATTGAAAGTTTCAATAGTACCATTTGTTACCATTAGAATACATACTGTTAAACTAATTACCACTATCATTAATTACTCTTTATATTCATTCATGGCACTCTGTTACGAGTTGTTTGATATATAACACGCCATATCTTAGCATTGAAAGTTCCAATGGTACCATAAGACACGTAGTACTAAACTAATTCCAACAGTTAATAATTATTTGACATTTTTATTCATGACACATCGTTAAGGGATGTTTGATATATTACATGCTATATCTTAGCTTTGAACATTCTAAAGGTGACATATGGTATCATTAGAACATGTATTTTTAAACAAGGCTCAGCATCATTAAGTATTCGTTATATCCGTTCATGATACGTCGTTACGAGTTCTTAGATATATTACATACCATATCTGGTCATTGAAAATTTTTAAGGGGGTATCATAACAGTCCCATTAGAGCACGTGCTATTATTTCTATTCCGGCTATCTGAACTTTAAACTAGTACTATTTCAAGCTTGCTCGTGCTCTGTCCCATATTAATGGAATGGTGAAAACAGAATGGGAAAAAGTTAATTCGATTTCTAGTTATCGTAATAAATAATAAGCTCGCTACGAATAAAGAAATTATTTTGGTTTAGGCACGGATATCCCCTTTCTATAATCGTCATTCACGCGCATCCTGCACACGCACCATCTCAACAACGTTTAGACCACGCGCGGAGCCGTAACGAAGTGCTTGGCATGCGTTTTCCCCACTGCAAGGCTGATCGTCTCTTCCAGCTAATCTCTATACGCACGCTCCCCATTCCAACGCAAAGCATAGACAGACGGATGGACGTCTGAAGAAAACGATCGCATAAGCTACTTTTCTACTTATTGTGCGAAAAACGAAATCCTTTATGGAGAGATGAATAGTTATTAGCTGGAAAGGTTTCCAACATTTGTTTAATGCAGCTATAAGTTGGAATTACAAAGCTAAATACTGCCTCCTAACGTCGCAATTTTTTTTTTTGTTTTCCTATCGTCGTTGAAGTACTTATGGAGAGAAACTCAATTGAGGACAGCGACTTCTGTTGACGATTTCATGAACCTATCATTGTTTGTGAGAAAACGGAACACGTGGAGACACCTACCGGATTTCATTGGAAACCAAACACTTCCGTTTTTTCTGGACATGTTGTATATTATTGTTACAAGCCTTGTTGGACAATTATAAACCATGGTGGAAAATTAAAAAGAAATGCATAAATTAATTTCTTAGATGATCCAAAGATTAACTAGAATCATGCATATAACACCAAATGTCTTTAAATCTTATGCAATCTTGGAAAAGATAATTAACTAAAATTCGGTCAATTGAAAATTTATAGACAAAAGAATAAATCACCAAATAAAATACTCCTGCTTTAGGAATCGAACCTCAATATTAGGCATTGTATAGGTGAGGGGGGTGGGGGGTTAAAACACTTGCTGACAGCATCTCACATAAAAATTTATTTTCTACATAGTTGCTTGTGATCTGGCACATTAAATTCGTAAATACTGATATATACTTGTATATCTGATATAAAGTTCTGAGAAATCCTCGTTCAAAAATAATCATTATATCTTTACAATCTCCGTTTCAAAAGCTCGGGGGAATCTTACGAAGTATCATCGTGCATAAACATTTTCTACATAAATCTAGATTTTTAGTTCATACAAAATTGTTTAAAAATTCTAAGACACCTTAAGATTTAGAAAATGTATTTAATTCACGCATAATAAACAGAAGTTATTCATTCTACTTGAATCTTTACCTTTATTTGTGCCTATATACTACAACTGCAGATCCAAGAGTTCAACTAACTGTTTAGTCACAGGACCTCCGTCGGTGAGTGTTTTCAAGCTTAACTAGTAAAGTTTTCTCCTTTCTCCCCAACTGCTCCGGTTCCTCACTAAATATAACACCCTATACTCTGTTCAACGAAATAAAAACTGGGCGTGTCTAATTAAATTTCCGATTTCAATTCTTAGACATTGTTGCTAATTAAAATTAACAATCGCTAACAATTGAAATTGGAAATTAACTGGACACGCCCAGTTTTTCTTTCATTGGACAGAGTATAGTCTTTATCCTTTCAGTGCAGTCAGCTGTCTTTTCAATTTTGTTTTTACTCCTCCGTTTTAGCTTTTTCTTTTAGTCCCATCTATCTCGCTCTTCCGTTTTTTACCCCTCTTCCACTCTCAATCATCCGTCCAATTTTATTTTAGTTATTTGTCTCATTTTCTACTTACTTATTCACTGATTTATTCATTTATTTTGTTCCTCTGTTACCCTCAGCTCCGTCCTTCTTTTTGTCCTACGTTTTTAACATTATAACTCCCTTTTTAATGCCCCGCTCATTTTAGGTGAGCCTTACTTCTTCCCCCCCCCTCCCTTCCCGCAGGGAGTCTTTTGAACCCACCCACGCCTTTTAGGTGACCTTGGCCCTATTCCTGGTTTTCCCTCGTTTAGCCCTCACTTGTTCCCCCTATCCTTTCCTTCCTCCTCTCCTCCGCCTCCTTAATTACTTCACTCTCGTGCTCTTCTCCAATAAGTCTTTCGCTCACTGACGAATCAACATTACTCGGCCTACTATAATGACTCGTCTAACAGCAGTTGAAAGGAGGAATTAGTGACATCGATCACTGCACGTTTAGAGGGGACTATTACTGCCCAATCTAATGAAGTTCTCAAGGATTTACCAACACACTTAGCTCTCGCATTGGAGGGCCCTCAGGTTATTGTTATATTGACTCCTTTGATAACCAATGCCGTGAATGTGGCTGTGAAAGAAAGTCTTCAACAAAAAATATTTATTGATAACTTGGACAAACGTAGTAAGACATTGGAAGCCAAAGCTGATGATGTTAAAGAAGTCGGGAAAAAGATTTGATTTTACATGGCTTAATTGAATCACCATCAGAATTCGTAGGTCAGAATGTATTACATCTACTCAGTGATAAACTATAAATCAACCTGCAATCAGAGAAATTAATAAAAGTGACCCGATTTATATACTCTCTTGAAACAAAGATTCTGGTATACAGAAACAAGTCAAAGCTTAAAGGAACTAGATGATTTTCGCAGAAAATTTGACAACATCAAAAGCAGACCTTTATAAGGCCATACGTGAGAGCAAGCGTTTCAAGAACAGCTGGACAATGGGCGGAGAGATTTATGTTATGCATAACAACGGTAAACTTAGTATTAGGTCAGTATCTGATCTCCAAACATTAGAGAGTTTAAGTGACACGTTAACATGAAACGCGACGTCCGTGTGCAACGTCATCAATGATGAATTTCACGTTCAAGTTCATTGCCCATAGAAGTTAAGTTTCACGTAAGGTGCCTCGTACGTGTAACTCGAACGTGTGACGTTTTGATCACGTGATCAGTGTTTTCTGTTTTATAAACCAAAGCCTATAACAATGATCAGTGCTTTCTTCTTCTATTGTTGTAAGCTCTGCATTAACAATGATACTTCAGTTAGTTAACTTAGTTCTGTAGGGCCTTAAAATAATTTAAAATACTGTATATTAAAATGTAAATACAGTACAATAAAATAAATAAATGCATAAAGAAGGCCATGTTTCTTTAATTTAACTATTCATATTGTTTTATAATATGGATGAGTGATGTGTAGTTCGTATAAACTTTTTAATTTTATTGAAATATTTTAATAATAAATGTTCTATTTCAATAAAAAATATCATAAATAAAATCATAAATAAAATTTTAAGTATTGTAAAACATTTTAATTTTAGTCTTAAAAATATTATATTTGTTGAGAATACTTTTTAAGGTTTTTATCTTTTCAATTTTATTGTATTCCTTCTTAATGGGCAATAAATGTATTACTATAATAATAATAATAATAATAATAATAATAATAATAATTAGCCGGATTAGCCATCACCCCGATGATGTGCCCTAAAGCCGACGAACGGCGATCTGGGCTGAGCATTGTGTTGCCAACTCATTCGATGGTTATGAAAAACCTAGTCGTCGATCCATTCTGGTGGTCAGCTCGGATTGCCATTGGTCGGGTTTAGGATGCATCATCGGTGTGATGGCTAATCCGTGTTGGAGACCTCGGATGGACTGCGCGACCGGGAATTTCACACAGGTAGATGGTATTTACTTACTGGTAAATACCGTGCCACGTGTATAAATATGATTGAGTGTTGCGCAGTGGAAAAATATACAAGTAACAGCGCACGGTCAAGATAATTTGATAAAAAGATATTTAATAAACACAAGTAATGATAAGCAGTGATAAAGTTAAAAACATACAGCTTATTACTATAACTAAAAGTAAAAGCCAAAAAAATAATCAAATAACAAACAAGCTGATTACAGAAAAATGTAATGCGTAGTAGGTAACTTATCTACCAATAAAGCTTCAAACCAAATAATACAGAAACTTGAATAATACCTAAACTACAGCATAAGGAGCTCCGATGTAGAATATGCTTTACCTAGGCGTGCATATACATGTTCGAAATAACTGCTCCAAAGGTTTATGGCAATAAACTGTTAACCAAACACAAATTAAACATGTAGGCCACAAAATCTTATTTGAAATGTAAACGCAAAATATTTCCTAATTACATCATAATTTAAATAACTTTACATTCAATATTGTAACTCAAAAAAAATATAATAAGCACACTATCAAATCAGTTACAAATTGTTGTATAGGTATGGAAAAAAACAAACTAAACAGAGTCTCATAATTTCAGTCCAAGAAGTCCCACCATAACTACACAACCAAAAAAACCCATAATGTTTGAAAGGCCGTCTAGGCGATATATTTCTAACAAAAATTATTCATACAAAAATTAATCATATAGCTGGAACACTATACAAGCGAACCATAACACATACCTAGATAACTAGGGCTAACTATGTTTAATTAGAACACTGAATGGATAGGACAGGACGGGAAACATCAGCTTATGTCTTAAGCTGCAATTCTACACGGGCGAACTATCACGAAGCCAACAGAGTCCTCGTAATATGCCGTCATGCCACTGGGCCAGAAAACATTAATTTCTGTATGGAAACGGAAAGCTCTGTGCCGCAACTCAGGGAAGGTCGTTTTTATAACATTGCCGGCCAAGCCCACAAAGAAAGAAACACTTACAGTTGCGTGGAATGCGCTGCATAGCAATCCTCTCAAACTGACGGGAAGTCTCGGGCATGGCAGCGCTTGCTCCAAGTCCCTCCTCACACGCTCGTTGACCTCTCCTTTCGAAACCGCCGCCTGCGTGGCTTGGCTGCGTGGCTTTCTCCGTAACGGCGTCGTATTCGGGCTTTTAAACGACTTCTCCCGCCGGGAAGTCCTGCATGAGGGCTCGCCGCCTCTTCTCTCAACCAAGAACACGTCTCTGCTCTCAAAACTCGGTCTCGCTCGGCTCCAGCATTTTCCCTGGTCGCTCTCTTTGGCTCCTCCGGTCTCTCTCCTCTTTCTCTCCTTTCAACTCCTCAAATTTTTCTTTTTGGCGCTCACTTCGCCATCTGTCTTCCCATTGGCTCCCGCTCCATGATGCTCCACCCGCTGGTTGTGACGTATATCCTTGCTCTTTGTGTTGTAGAACACTCGAGATGAGAAGCAATGACGAGTGCTCACGCCACCTGAATTCATGTGGGAATCCAAATTCCGTGACATACCGTCTTTACTGATATTTGGAATTTTTTTTTAAATAAATGTGTACCAAAAATTCATAATTGAGACACCTCAGAGACGTGAAAAGTTGAACAAGTCCTCGAAAAAGAACCCTTTTGGAGAAAAGCGTTTATGCATAGGTTAACTTTTATCCTAAGTGGAACCAACTTTCATGAAAGAATTAGAGCAAAATGCACTGCAAATATTTTTGTTATAAAAGAGTAAAATTGTAGAAATCTCAGGGTAAAGTAGTCAACCGAAAGGAGGCATCAACGCGTTGGTACCCAGGAAATCCAAGGAGTGGTAAGCCCTGAGGCAATACGTATTGGATTGAGTTAACCAAAAACAGTCGATTTAATAAGTCTCACTTCGGTAAATCTTTCGGATATTTTCACACTTTATAGTTCTTGTTTGTGGAATATACCAATGACCTAATCATCTTTTGTAATGTTTAATCTTTAATTTTATAAACTACCTGTCTTCTATCACCATTTTTTGAAAAAACTCAAGGTCTAATGGCCATCTCTACAGTAAATAACATTTGGTTTCGTTCGTGAAATATTCACGTGACCTCTAACCTGTAATCATAACACGACACTTGTGTGTTTCACGTCTAGTTGTAACCCAGCAAGTTCTTGTTTACACGTCAATGGGGGATCAAACCTTAGACATCAGGTATTCTTTAGGGACACGATCTGTCGCTTTGTGCACAGAGAGAACTCTTTGGTTTGCTTTGCCTCTGCATAACAGAGACTTAAACAAATCAGAGAATGCGACTTTGTTGAAATTTTCCTAGTCCTCTGTCAAGAGACTGAGAATTGGGCCATACGCATCATCTCTCTGAAGAATCGGAGATGGTAATTTTAACAATGCGTCAAAAACATCCAAATGATTACAAATTCGATTAGACACTGTTATAACTAGGTAAGCAAAGTGCAAAGTGTTGACACTGAGGCTGCAAAAATATTACATAGATCAGATGAAAGAAAGAAAAACCATAACAGAAAATCTTACTGTACACCAAATCAAACAATGTAAAAAAATGATCATTGACTTTTGTCATTATCATTGAATTTTCATTGAAGCCCAAAAATTTCACTTTAAAAAGTCGCACTCGATGTAAAAATCATGACTTTTTAAACGAAACTTGCATTCCCGAAAAAACAATGAAAATTTCTTGTATTCACTTAATCACTCGTTGAAAAAAACTGCACGCAGCGCAAAGCTTTAAGCTGGAAAATGTCATAGAGCGGAAAACGGTGACTGGAAAAAGATGCATGTGTTGAAAAAATCGTCGAACAGAACTTGTATTCCTGGAAAATGACAGGAAAATTTCCTGTCGCTCACAGGTCAGACTGGAAACAAAAATCGCAAACAACTTTTAAAGACAACGAAAAAAGTGTGAAAAGACCTGGAAAAAGAAAGTACGAAGGTGAAATGCTTTTTATTGGCTGTGTCAATGAGAGCTTATGTGATAACCATCATGTACGCATTTTCCGAAAAGGAAACACTTTAATGAGGTCAAAAAACAGTGAAACTAATAGGGTAACGTATTTTGTGTACTCTGAATGGAAATCACGATTTTTTTTTTAGTTTGAGTTAGTTCGCACGTTTATCGTAACAGCACCCAACTTGGTGACATCCAACGGAGTCAATGTTACACTTGACCAACGTGAGATCTTTGCATACCCCTTTACTGAAAAGGAAAACACTTTTAATGAGGTGAAAAACCAGTGAAACTGATGGGGAAACGAATTTCATGTACCCTAACTGGAAGACAAGAAGATTTTTTTAGTTGTGTTAGCGCAAACGCTGTTAGGAGAAGTCGGCTACACTGTTCAAACCTTACGGGCTAGATCTCACCCAAGTAGTATGATAGCAGTTACGTACAAAATTTTTAATAGGAACCCACTGCATACACCTTCACGTATTCTGTTGAAATAACAATAACAACAGAGAGATAAAAAATCGTAAGCTTGTTGTCAAAAGTAAAAAGAAAAGTAAAGTTGAATTGAAATGTATAGAAAATGTTAGTACAAAGGCACACGCAATCGCTGGGAAAAAAGTGAACCACCTTCAACGTATTTGAACAATTAGCCACTTTGAGACCAAATAAAAAGCTTTACGCAGTTCACTCCCATGGTAAAAACCCCAGAAAATGTATGTGCGAGGACACCGTCATTTTAGCACTCCAAAAAACATTTAAAATTAATGTTAAAATGTAAAAATAATGAATGTATGAATATAGACAATTCAGTAACAATTACCATGAAAACTCTTATTTGACTGTGTCAATGAGAACAGATGTGAAAACACCCCGGCATCAACCCACTGTCTCGCTAGCAGCCTCGCTAGTCTGTGTTTGAGTGCCGTGACAATAGACACCTCGGCTGTCATAGCAGCACGGAACAACATTTAAAAGTCACATTAAAGAGTCTGAAAAACTGGTGAATGAAAAATAAACTTGTATTGCAAGAGTATGATCAGACAATTTCAATCACAAATGCCTTGAAAAAGGTTTATTCAACAACATCAATGAGAGCTTATGTGATAACCCTTAGCAATCAGTCCTATCTCTCATCAGGCACTGCAAAGACGAAAACCTGAAAAAACTGAACAGGAATAAACCATGCAAATCAGTCTCTATTCACTGTTTACTGACATTATCAAAAATCAGTGCAATCGATAAACAAGAGGGGCTTAGTAAGTTGTCGATGTACTTTTGGCAGAGATAAAACCTCACAATATGCGGAAAATGAAATCCTTAAAACTACCCTTGTATTCGTGGGATAGTGAAGTTTAGTTGTTCAATTTGTTCAAGCAACGCTTGCACAGCAACATTCTCATCACGTACGTATTAACAACATTGAAGCACATTAAATTTGTTTAAAGACCTCAGCAGATCAGGTGTAAAAGAATGAAAAACTCTGATAGAACACAGTCAACCGAATTGAACCTCAAATAATTGAAAAAAATATTAATCAACGCTGTTGAGCACGAACACGTTAGCAACAGACCTTAAACAATGTTGTCAGTAAACACTTATCCAATCAAGCTAAGTGACGTGAACTTGAAAGAGTTTGTTGTATTTGAGAAGGAAAATTCTAATTTTACAAAATGGATTAGAACAGCAAACCCAGCAATTGAAAATGGGAAACTGACAACCACTCGCATCTGTAACATAGTACCATGATTATTATTATTATTTAAACTAATACTTTATACAAATTGTACTAATGATGAACTTGCGAAAATAAGTTATTGTAAGAACGACACATCAGCATATGCAAACAATGTAACCGACACAGTGAAATAAAAAAACTTGTGATGTGAAAATAACGAATGACATTTGCCTTTAACTTCATATTTTCATTGAAAATCAAAAAATTTCAATTTAAAATTTCGCACGTGAGGAATAATTTGTGAAACAAAACTTGCATTCCCGAAAAAACTGTGAAAAATTCTTGCAATCTCTTAATCACACGGTGAAAAAAAACAGCACCCAGCACTAAACTTTAAGCTGGAGAATGCCATAGAGTGGAAAACAGTGACGGGATTTTTCTGCAAGTACAGAAAAAAACGCGGTTCAAAAATTACATTGCTGCCAAATGACAGGAAAAATACCTGTAATCACAGGTCAGGCTGGAAACAAAAGTAGCAAGCAACATTTAATGACATCAAAAACAGTAAAGAACGCAGGTAAAAGAAAAAGGAAAACCAGGATTGACCTTAACATTGTGTGTACGATGGGTTAAAAATGAGGATTGAAGGAAAAATGTGTGCCTTAGAGTCACAGAGAAACGAGCTCAGAGCTACACTCGAGCAGTGAATGAAAACCTGATGCTCAACCCACTAGCCTGTGCAAGGTACACAGTCAAGTAATAGTGGAAAGTCAAGGTGAATTTTTAACCAAATTAAACTTAAATCTCGTATAGAATGTTGCCAACATTGCACTTAAAAAGAGTAAACCTTGAGAGACAAAATTATTTAAAACAAACATCAAACTGAGCAACCAGAATGCAAAAAATCACAGAAAGTAGAAGAAAATTAAGCAAAATCTTAACGAGAAAACTGTATTTATAAAAGTTTGCGACGTCAATTGTCCTTCCTCTAAAACATGGTCCGAGTTGTCAGTAGTCAGTTGAAACAATGCACTCATTATCAGAAAATTAAAAAACAAACAATACACCTTGAAACAGAAGAAATTTAGAAGAAAATGCAATACGGCTCGGAAAAAAATTGGTTCATGAAAAAAACAATAGTTAATTAATAATTAGGCAATCAAAATGAGTGTGCCAGTCATCTTAGCAACTCCCAATTTCCTTAGTATACAAGGTAATCAAGGGGTGCTGATTTGTGAGACAAAATCACATAAACATGATTTGGTGAGTGCATCAGGACCCCTTGTCTGCCAGCAGCAGGGGTGCAACCGAGAGTTATGAAATTAATTTTATATTTTCAGCCTTAGGCCACCTGAACATGGCTGCCATCACGTGATTAATCAAGAAA